>JALGBA010000983.1:0-20000 GCA_023970755.1 Azemiops feae | reverse complement strand
AGTTACTCTATCCAGCCATCTCATTCTCTGTCGTCCCCTTCTTCTATTGCCCTCAATCTTTCCCAGCATTAGGCTCTTCTCCAGTGAGTCCTTCCTTCTCATTAGGTGGCCGAAGTATTTGAGTTTCAACTTCAGAATCTGTCCTTCTAAAGAGCAGTCGGAGTTGATCTCTTCTAAGACTGACTGGTTTGAATGCCTTGCAGTCCAAGGGACTCACAGGAGTCTTCTCCAGCACCATAGTTCAATGGCCTCAATTCTTTGGTGCTCAGCCTTTCTTATGGTCCAACTTTCACAGCGATACATTGCAACTGGGAAAACCATGGCCTTGACTATACGCACTTTTGTTGGCAGGGTGATGTCTCTGCTTTTTAGTATTCTGTCTAGATTTGCCATAGCTTTCCTCCCCAGGAGCAAGCGTATTTTAATTTCTTGGCTGCAGTCCGCATCTGCAATGATCTTGGAGCCCAGGAAAATAAAATCTGTCACTACCTCCATTTCTTCCCCATCTATTTGCCAGGAATTGAGAGGGCCGGATGCCATGATCTTGGTTTTCTTAATGTTGAGTTTCAAGGCAAGTTTTGCACTCTCCTTCTTCACCCGCATCAAGAGGCTCTTTAGTTCTTCTTCACTTTCTGCCATTATAGTGGTATCATCTGCATATCTTAGGTTGTTGATATTTCTCCCGGCAATCTTAATTCTAACATTTGATTCATCTAGCCCTGCCTTTCTCATGATGTGCTCTGCATATAAGTTAAATAGGCAGGGTGACAGTATACAGCCTTGCTGGACTCCTTTCCCAATTTTGAACCAATCAGTGGTTCCGTGTCCAGTTCTCACTGTTGCTTCTTGACCTGCATATAGGTTTTTCAAGAGACAAATAACATGGTCTGGTACTCCCATCTCTTTAAGAACTTGCCACAATTTGTTGTGATCCACACAATCAAAGGCTTTAGCATAGTCAATGAAGTAGATGTTTTTCTGGAACTCCCTAGCTTTCTCCATGATCCAGCGTATGTTGGCAATTTGATCTCTAGTTCCTCTGCCCCTTCAAAATCCTGCCTGTACTTCTGTAGTTCTGGATCCACATACTGCTGGAGTCTAGCTTGTAGGATTTTAAGCATAACTTTACTAGCATGTGAAATGAGTGCAATGGTGTGATAGTTTGAACATTCTTTGGTATTGCCTTTCTTTGCAATTGGAATGTAAACTGACCTTTTCCAATCCTGTGGCCACTGTTGAGTTTTCCAAATTTGCTGGCAAATTGAGTGTAGCACTTTTACTGCATCATCTTTTAAGATTTTGAATAGCTCAGCTGGAATACTGTCACCTCCACTAGCTTTGTTGTTGCTCAGCTTTCCTAAGGCCCATTTCACTTCACATTCTAGGATGTCTGGCTCGAGGTCAGTGACCACTCCATCATGGTTATCTGGGACGCTAAGCTCGTTCTTGTATAGTTCTTCTGTGTAGTTTTGCCACCTCTTCTTAATCTCTTCTGCCTCTGTTAGGTCTCTGCCATTTTGGTCCTTTATCATGCCAATCTTTGCATGAAACGTTCCCTTTATACCTCCAATTTTCCTGAAGAGATCTCTGGTCCTCCCTATTCTATTGTTTTCTTCTATTTTTTTGCACTGTTCATTTAAGAAGGCATTCTTATCTCTTCTAGCTATTCTCTGGAATTCTGCATTCAATTGGGTGTATCTTTCTCTTTCTCCCTTGCCTTTCACTTCCCTTCTTTCCTCAGCTATTTGCAAAGCTTTTTCAGATAGCCATTTTGCTTTCTTGCATTTCTTTTTCTTTGGGATGGTTTTAGTTGCTATCTCTTGTACAATGTTGCGAACCTCCGTCCATAGTTCTTCAGGCACTCTGTCTATCAGATCTAATTCCTTAAATCTATTTGTCACCTCTACTGTATATACATCAGGGATATGATTTAGTTCATATCTGAGTTGCCTAGTGCTTTTCTCTACTTTCTTCAATTTAAGCCTAAATTTTGCAATGAGAAGCTCATGATTTGAGCCACAGTCAGCTCCTGGTCTTGTTTTTACTGACTGTATAGAGCTTCTCCATCTTTGGCTGCAGAGCACATAGTCAATCTGATTTCTGTGTTGACCGTCTGGTGATGTCCATGTGTAGAGACGTCTCTTGAGTTGTTGGAAAAGAGTGTTTGCTATGACCATCGCATTCTCTTGACAAAATTCTATCAGCCTGTGCCCTGCTTTATTTTATACTCCAAGGCCAAACTTGCCTGTTATTCCGTTTATCTTTTGGCTTCCTACTTTAGCATTCCAATCCCTCATGATGATAAGGACATCATTTTTTGGTGTTGATTCTATAAGGTGCTGTAGGGCTTCATAGAACCGGTCAATTTCATCCTCTTCAGCACCAGTGGTTGGGGCATAGACTTGGACTACTGTGATATTGAATGGTTTGCCTTGGATTCGAACTGAGATCATTCTGTCATTTTGGGGATTGTATCCCAGTATTGCTTTTCCTACTCTTTTATTGACTATGAAGGCTACTCCATTTCTTCTGAGGGATTCTTGCCTGCAGTAGTATACCTGATGGTCATCTGAGTTAAATTCACCCATTCCTGTCCATTTTAGTTCGCTGATTCCTAAGATGTCGATGTTCAGTCTTGTCATCTCTTGTTTGACCACGTCTAGCTTGCCTTGATTTATGGATCTTACATTCCAGGTTCCTACAGAGAAAAGATCTTTACAGCATCGGATTTTCCTTTCACCACCAGATGCATCCACAGCTGAGCGTCCTTTCGGCTTTGGCCCAGTCATTTCACTCTTTCTGGCGCTATTAGTACTAGCCCTCTGCTCTTCCCCAGTAGCATATTGGACACCTTCCAACCTGAGGGGCTCATATCGTTTTGCCTTTTGGGACTGTCCATGGGGTTTTCGTGGCAAAGATACTGGAGTGGGTTGCCATTTCCTTCTCCAGTGGATCACATTTTGTCAGAACTCTCTGCTATGACCTGTCCCACTTGGGTGGCCCTGCACAGCATAGCTCATAGCTTCATTGAGTTACGCAAGCCCCTTCGCCACAACAAGGCAGTAATCCATGAAGGAGATATACATACATACATACATACATACATACATACATACATAGATACATACATACATTTAATAGAAAAAAAATTATTTCAGGTCTTTCAACATCTACTCTCTACCTCCAGATTTATTTGGAGGTATAAATAATGTGTGCTTTCTGGGCTAATTTGAAGAATTTATGACATGGAATTAATTGCATTTGGCTTTATACCTGTGGGATTTTGTAGATGCTCAAGACATTAGAAATATGATCAAAGAGTTCAGAATCCATCTCTTCAAGGACTGCCAGCAGGTTCTTTTGTCTTCCACATCTGTAGTTTGGGATGTTCTCCTGCCCTGTGGACACCAGGTCCATCATGGCCTCATATGTCATTCTTGCACTGAAAAAGTTCTGATCGATGTTGTAGCCCAGGGTGATGTTGGGTAAGAGCCTTGAATTCTGGTTGATTTCATGAACAGCCAACAAGAAGGGCAGAAGGTGGTAGAAGGTGTTCTCACTGCAACGTAAGAAATTTCCAAAGGTCATCATCTTCAATTTGGACGTTCATAAAAGCATGTCATATTTACTGTAGCTTTATAGCTATATAGTGCAATGCCAAAAAGATAATCAGACACTCATTATTTAATTAAATTATTCAATTTATTTGGTCTTTCCAGGTGATAGATATCTCTGAAATTTCTAATAGAAGAACAGTCCCATTGATACCACTAGGAGCTTCTTGCCAAAATAAATATCAGGGAGATATAGTAAGCTTCTTATGTCACGATCAAAAGAATCCTACCAAAATTACCAGAACTGATTCTGCCTATAATTATTTCCAAATTATGACTTCGGGGGGGGGGGATGAGGAAAATTATTCTTATAGTTTAGTAACCAGGTAAGGAAAACAATCACAATAGTTAGAAACCTTTGTACTTTCTTTTACTCAAAAATAAAGCATGGAGGTTTCTTACTATTGTAACTGTTTCAATCTGTTTAAAATAACCTTTTGCAAAATCAAAGCATTTATTTTATTTACTTACCTATTTCCAGAGATAACATATATCAGCCATAAAATGTAGAGTTCAGAATCCATCTCTTCAAGAACTTCCAGCAGGTTCTTTTGTCTTCCACATCTGTAGTTTGGGACATTCTCCTGCACTGTCGACAGCAAGTCCATCATGACCTCATATGTTATTCTTACATTGAAGAAGTTATCATAGATGTTGTACTCCAGATTGATGTTGGGTAACATGCTTGGGCTCTGGTTCATCTCATGGACAGCCAACAGGAAGAGCAGAGTATGGCAGAACATTACCAACTTACTGCAAAATAATTGGCTATCTATACAATGACTGTAGGTTGCACACAATCATCCCAAAAACATTGTTCAAAACATACTTTTCACCGCAGAATCCAGACCAGGCATTCCCACATCACAACACCCCCCTCTCCATTCTAACCCAATGCCTGGGAGGAAAAGCCAGGTTTTCACAGCCCTTCAGAATGTTAAAAAAAAATGCTAAAACCAAATGTATATACATGTTGTCATAATATTATATTACTTCTTATAGTCAGGAGGTGATTAATAGCTGGATTCAAGTGCTGGATTCACTCTTGGGAAAAATGATACCACCTATCTGGAGATAGTCCTCATCTCAAAAGGCCTTTGTTAGAGATTGTTTTGCTGCAGAATATTGATGGCTTTAGAGTTTATGCACTCTATTCAAAAATCTTTAATGCGATTCTCTATAGCTAAAATCTTAGCTTATCATGAGAGGTCTTTATCCTTCTTGGATAGAGGTTTTTGAAAGGTATTCCTTATATTTAAAGCAAATATAAAATGGAAGTCACAAAGGCTTCCCAAATAGGTCAAAGGCATTGGTTGGAAAGTAATGTTGGAAAGTGTGGAAGGAAGGATAGAGTGCAATGCAGGGAAGGAGAGGAGATTGTGGGGAGCAAGCTCAAGAGAACTCCTTCTACTGAAAGGTTTTGAGTTACTTGATTATGAGACAGTAGGCAGCTATATAACTATGACTTACACATAAATAAATAAAACAAATGTCTGCTGACCCTCTACGGTACCAAAGTAATAATTTAAGAACAGGCAGAACCCCATCAGGCAAGAATCATCTTCGAAGAGTGCTGCCAAAACTGCAGAGTGTTGAGACTGACCTTTGCTTAATAGGAACTTTGCATGCTCAGCTTTTCAAAAATTATCATCTACCTAAGGAGCCTTTTCTTCCTTAAGCAAATTGGGAGAGGCAATAATGACCTGCCTTTCTCATGGTGAGGAACTGGGAAAAGAGAAATCATTGGAGGTGGTAAGTTCAATCACCAGAATCCTATACTTGCCCACAATTACCTTTTCAATCTGTGGGTTGGAGGCTTAGAGAAAATATATGGGTAACGTAGAGAAAATATTTTAGATGTTATTGCAGTAATCAGGTAATCTCCTGGTTTATAGTAATTAAACTTTTTAAATTCTTCTATTGTCACCTTCAATGGACATTTCATCTGCATCGTGGCACAGGGAAATTGGGAGAGAAGCAGAAACAGAAAGAAATGCGTTTTCAGCAATAGCATTTGACACATATTGATGGAGATGCTTCCTAAAGTTCTTTCTCTGGCACAAAGTTGAAGTTCTGCGATCTCAAAATAGCTCCTCTGCAGTGAAGATTTTCCAGTTTGCCCCACTTATGGAAGAGAAACCTGCAATTTCAGACTAGCATAGTCTCTGCCTAAGTCTACTTCTTCTCTCAGCAGTGCTGGAGATGGTTACAGATCAGATTTTCCAGTTGTTTATATCCCATTTTTAATCACATTGTTTAAAACTAAAGGTGGTGGTGAAAATTCCATAAACTTGTTTCAAAATAGAATAAATGATCATAGTTTTAATAATTATAAGGGGAATTGGGAATGTTACAGCAGAACACTGCTGTTGAAGAAAATAATTTTCTTTGACTCATGGGCATAGTCCAAACTTAAGAATCAAGAAGGGAATAATTCAGGGATGTTTGACTGCTTTTTACCCTAAAAATGTATTTTTGAGACTCTTTAAGATTGGCACATGGTAAAGCAATTAAATACTTTTTCACTAGCCAGTGAATTTTTTTTAATTTCTTCTTATTGTGTCTTGTGTGAATGAAACCATCTTCTTCAATGAAGGTCAGATATTCCAGAATGCTTACCTCTAGGTAATGATATATCCTAACAATTGTTTTGAATGATTTTTTTTTCTTGAATACTGCACTCTTTTGGCCTATATTAAGAATAAGTGTATATGGATTGATTATTAACTGTCATGTGGGCATCAACATCTACTGACATCATAGCTGGACCATCTTCAGGATGATCTGTTCATAACCTGGACCTTCATGTATCTCAGTGACACACACTTTGATACTAATTGAGTACAGCCACCTTGATGCTACTCATATTCTTTATCCCAATCCACCCACCTTCTAAGGAAACCTAAAAAAAAAATGTAACAGGGAACAATGGGGAAAATATTACTTGAAGTGAATCTTTCCCCACTTCCAATTAATAAAAAAGTAAATCAAACCCAGCAAATTGGTTTCTGTTGAGATCTCAGGATATTGCATCTTCTCCAATCAGAAGTGACAGACACCTAGATGAACAGATGTTATTGTACTGGATTGCCTGTTCCTCCCATATACTTCAAGGGTAAAGTCAAGGTGTGTGTAAAATGACATATTTCTCCTCCCATGAATTTGGAAGGAAATCAGGTAACAGGTTTGGACTGCCAACATAGAAAAGTCCACACTTTGGAATCTACACCTTTGGAATTAGAACTTCAGATGGATCTGTGACAATTCGCTGCAGGACAACTCACCACAGCCAACTCGCTGCAGGACAAGAGTTACACTAATATCAAAGAAATGGTGGAATAGAATTATTTAAAAAAGGATACAAAAGGAGGGATAGAATGAAACAGGAATGAAAAAAATAAAATATTTTTTAATTTATATTAAATAATTATATTAAATTGTTAAATTGTCCCACGGCGACTTGTCCCATGGTGAGTTGGCCATAGCAAGTTGGCCACAATGAGTTGGCTACGGTGAGTTGTCCCATTCTGGTTTCAGATTAACGTTTATCCTTGAAGCAACTGATTGTCCCAGGAAATATATGTAATTAATTTACTTATATTCCATCAAATGGGTTTTGGAGGATGCAATGGATAAAGGTCTCAGGTGCATATTTAGGAGAAGGACTCAAATCTGTCCATCGTATAGCATTGACCATGGTCTCAGCTTCTCAGATTTTGTTTACTCCTTCAACTTCAGCCTTTTTTGATATTGCACTCCTACAGCACCATCTCTTGGTCCCCTACTAGATAACCTATAACAGCAAATGTGATCACATTATGAACAAGTCAGTAACATGCCGTTTTTCAGATTAATGCCCCAGGGAATTTCGACTAGATCTTATTTGTAATTATGAAGACTGATACTCTTCCACATTTTTAAAGATACAAGACATTTAACAGGGGCCTCCAATAGATTGTTCAATATATCATGATCTGGAGTTAACCATTCTACAATATCTGACTTTCATTAAGGAAGATGATTTCATCCACACCAGACAGAATAAGAAGGAATTATAATGGCCTGCTGACTAGTTCAAGAGCATTGAACTGTTTCCCCACATTTTAATCTTTACAATCCCAGGAATAAATTTATAGACCGAAAAACAATCAAACTTCCCTGAATTGTTGCTTTCTTGACTCTCAGATTAGGATTATTCTCCTGAGCCAAACAAAATTCTTTTCTCTAACTGTACATTTTTGTGGCAATGCTCGTTCCCAATTCCCCTTCTAATTAGTAAAATCATGATTATTTATTCTCCTTTGAACAAGGTTTATGGGATTTTCACCACCCCAATTAGTTACCAATTAATGTTACAACAAATTGGATATACAGCACCTAAAAAATCTGATTTGTAACAGCCTCCTTCTATGATGAGAGCAGAGGTTGAAGTAAAATCGAGCAAATGCTGTAGCAGTCTGAAATTGCAGATAACTCTTCCAAATCTGGGGCCAAACTGGAATTTCTTCACTGTAATTATGGTCTTCTGTGAACTCTGAGATTTAACTCTGTGCTGAATAAAGAAATATCGGAAGGATCTTCTGCAGTATGTGTCAAATGTTGCTGTTGCTGCATAAACAGCTCTTTCTGCTTCAGCTTCTGTCTCAAATTCCCTGTGCCTATATGCTGATGAAATGTCCACTTAAGGTGATAATAGAAGAAAAGGAATGGTTCAATTACTACAAGCCAGGAGACTACTTAATTACTGGAATAATGTCTGGAATTCCATCTCTACTGTACCAATTTTCATTCTCCAAGCCTCCAACCCACCAACTGAAAAGGTAATGCTCAGCATGTCCAGGATTCTTGTGATTGATTTTACCTGCTCCAATGTCTTTTCTAGCAATGATTTCTTTTCCCCTATTCCTCACCTTGAGAAACACAAGTCATTATTGCTTCTCCCAATTTGCTTTGGAGGAAAGGCTCCTAGGGAACATGATGATTTTGTAAAACCTGAGTTTGCAAAGTTCCTTTTAAGTTCTTCCACTAGTGTCAACCTCAACAGTGGGCAATACTGGGCATTGCCAACACTGTCCCAGATGACTCTTACCTGGATGGGGTTCTGCCTGCTTTCAAAATGATTACCTTGGTACTGTGGAGAGTCAGCAATTTATTCATATTCATTTTATTTATTTATTAACAATAGTTAAGCAGTAACTCTCAATAAAGTGATTGAATACCTTAGAGCAGAGGGAGATCGCTTGTACTTTCTCCCTACCATTTCTTCCCTTTCCTTACATTTACTCTATATTTCCTACCACCCTCTCCACTCTTTCTTTTAACCCTTTAACACTTTTGCTACTTTTGTGGTTACCCTGTTCCTTTTGGTTTAAATAAAAGGCATACTTTTTAAAAACCAAATTCAAGGAGGGGAGAGACTTTAGAAGTTAATGTTTAGTCACAGAGGATCACATTAATTGTAGTTAATTGTAGAATATAGGGAAAGAATTCTAAAGTCATGAATATTCTGCAGCAAATCTCTAGAGCTAAAGAAGGCTTATGAAGAGATATCCATCTTCAGATAGGTAATACCACTTGCTAATCTAGCACTTGAATCCAGCTTTTAGTCATCTCCAGGGGGATATAATAGGAAGAAACCCTGTAATATGATCACAACATATACATGTATATTTGGTAGCCTCCCTTATAAGCATTCTGGAGGACTGGGAAGAAACAGATCTTCCCTTAAGCATTGTGCTAGGATGGGGTTTGTGAGCTGTAAGCATATTTAGTCTGTTGCCTGGGGGTAAGGGCTTAATTTTAATTACATTTTATGGATTGTTGTGAACTGATATATTATCTCTGGAAATAGGTAAGTAAATAAAATAAATGCTTTGATTTTGCAAAGGTTATTCTAAACAGATTGAAACAGTTACAATAGTAAGAAACCTCCATGCTTTCTTTTTGAGTAAAAGAAAGTACAAAGGTTTCTTACTATTGTGATTGTTTCCTTACCTGGTTACTAAACTATAAGAACAATTTTCCTCATTTCCCCCCCAAGTCATAATTTGGAGATAATTATAGGCAGAATCAGTTCTGCTAATTTTGGTATGATTCTTTTGATCCTGACAAAAGAAGCTTACTATATCTCCCTGATATTTCTTTTGGCAAGAAGCTCCTAGTGGTGTCAATGGGATTGTTCTTCTAATAGAAATTTCAAAGATATCTATCACCTGCAAAGCCCAAATAAATTGAATAATTTAATTAAATAATGAGTGTCTGGTTATCTCTTTGGCATTGCACTATATAGCTATAAAGCTACAGTAAATATGACATGCTTTTATGAAAATCCAAATTGAAGATGATGACCTTTGGAAATATATTGCAGTGAGAACACCTTCTACCATCTTCTGCCCTTCTTGTTGGCTGTTCATGAAATCAACCAGAATTCAAGGGTCTTACCCAACATCACCCTGGGCTACAAAATCTATCAGAACTTTTTCAGTGCAAGACTGACATATGAGGCCATGATGGACCTGGTGTCCACAGGGCAGGAGAACATCCCAAACTACAGATGTGGAAGACAAAAGAACCTGCTGGCAGTCCTTGAAGAGATGGATTCTGAACTCTTTGATCATATTTCTAATGTCTTGAGCATCTACAAAATCCCACAGGTAGAAAGCAAAATGAAATTAATTCCATGTAGTAAATTCTTCAGATATACAAATATACACAAGTGCTTGCCTAGAAGGCAGCAAGAGTGACCAATACAAAAGAGCTGGTTTTGTACACAGAATAAAAAATTCCAACTCCCCGCATGAGCCAAAAATGGTTAGACCAGTACAGATAAATTGCTGTCCAATATTTCCTCAAAAATATCCAGCGATGGAGCTCCAGGAGACAGGATGTTCCAACTCTTTTTTTAAATAATATTTTATTCATTTTCTAATTTTACAATTAAATATTTAAAAAGCAACATGGTGACTGGGTAATCAATGATTCCATAACATAGATAAATCTTTAGCACAAATCTCAAGTTACAACATCAGATATTTCCTCTCTTTATCCCTTAATATCTACTATCTCATATTAAATTAATATAATTCTTATTGTTATCAACTAAGTAAAACCATCTTTATTACATTTATCAATAATTTTGAAGTTATACATATCTTAATTGTGTTTACATGCAATCTTATATATATCAATGTCCTGTTGTAGCTTTTAACCCAGGCTTTAATTTCCCCTCAATATTCAACTTAACATTTGATATGTTATAGTTTCTAAGCTTTAGGTTACTAGAGTTTCCCTTATCTCAACTTCTACATTTCCCCCTTTTTATAACAAAATCTAATATTCTAAATATACATTTTATCTATTTGCATATAATCTTATTCTATTTAAAAAACTTTTTCAGCATGTTAAACCAAAATTCTATTAATCTTATTACACATCTTACCTATTCAGTTATAATATTACTTTATTTTCTAAAATAAATTATCTATATTCAACCATCTTCAACCTTCTAATCAATAGTATAAAATCCCCCCTAATAAATCAAAACCCTAGATTCTTTCAGCTTTACTCTGGCTTTTTTCCTTTGCCAACTAACCATGTCAGTACTTTTAATTCATCAAACAGTTCTCCCTCTATTATTGTGTGTATTATTTGAGTTAAGAAAGACCATTTAATTACTTTTTTTTGGAAAAACTAGCCCCATTATATTTGTTTGATCGCCTCCCCATTATTCCAGTTTCCCACAGTTGTCCTAAGAAGTTTATCTTCCATTCAGTCTGTTCTTCTTCCAACTCTTAATAACTTTCAATGAGGATTTCCTCATTTTTATAATCTTGAGACTGAAGTAAAAATTGGAAAAGAAAGATATGAAAGAAAAACGAATGGGTCATGACAGCTTGAGGGCACCTCCAGAAAGCAGCTTTTACATGCTTTCTCCAATGTACAAGACAAAATAAAGTATGTCATAATATTGTTTCCTATTTTGAATTGGAGCTTGGCACAATGCCAGTTGTCTTGGGTTTTTTTTAAAGTGAGGTTATTAAATTGACTTCAGCATTCCAAATGTCTGAAAGAAATTCAACCAATTAAAGAGTTCATATAGAAATATTTGAAAACAATTATATAAATGAAGACAATGAAATAATATACCAATATTAAACAATTGCTAGGGGGGAATACAACAAACAATATTTCAAGTCCAACATATGAAGCAATGAAATAAGCAGTAATAATTTATGAGAATTTAACATGTTTGTCAGTTTAAAAAGATATTCCATGAGTGGGTGGGTGACCCACAGAGTTACAATGTGGGTAAAAACAGAGTATGTAGGGCTCATGTGAGCCTAAGTTGTTGACAGCAAAAGTGCTGCATTGCATTTACTCCATCACTCAGGCAAAACTGCATGGGTAAGGGTTGACCAGAGGGATGTGTTCCATCAGGACCACCCATGAACACCACCCACAGATAATTCAGAGCTCCCTAGTTTCAAAGGGAGCATACAAGACAACAGGACAGAACATCAAGGGAGCCAGTAAAATTCATGCAGTTATTGTTTGAAACGTCTCTCGGCAGTAGGGAAAGGCCCTTAGATTTACCATGTGACTTTTATCATTAAAACTGACACAAATTACCAATACCTTCATTTTATCTTAGATCAACTATAGTGTCATCAACCAGATTGCTGAGCAAAATAAACATTTTCCTTTTTCATATCGGATGACCCCAAACCAAAAACCTCCCTACTCTGCTATTGTCAAACTGCTCCTGCATTTCCAATGGATATGGATCGGCCTCCTTTCTCTGGACAATGAGAGAGGAGAAAAATTCAAAAGAAGCTTGGAAGCTCTTGCTCTAAAAAATGGGATTTGCATTTTCCTCTCAGGAACCATCCCAGAAGCAAATATGAAGACAAGTGCTAAAGACACCCTCATGCAAGAAAAACGGGAAATGTTCCTTTCTCTTATCAAGAGTCAAATAAAAATTGTGGTATGCCAATTGGATTTGAAGGCCTCAGGGATACTAATATCAGTAATACAAATGGTTGAGAAGAGTAAGAAATTCACTGTTGGAAGAGTGTGGATTGCAACAACTTTGACAGCTTTTAGTGCATGTATTTTTGACCTCTCGGTTGATCTCCAAAATAAATATGCTTTGTTTTCCTTCCTCATCCAGACAAAGGGAAGGATTCAGTATTATGACTTTAAATCTTATATACCTATGGTCACAGTGTATGGAAAGGAAGCATTCCAATGTTCCAATTCAAGTC
This sequence comes from Azemiops feae, assembly GCA_023970755.1. Lineage (NCBI taxonomy): Eukaryota > Metazoa > Chordata > Lepidosauria > Squamata > Viperidae > Azemiops > Azemiops feae. Next base: position 7,123 of record JALGBA010000983.1, on the reverse strand, counting down.
CTTTGTTATCTAAGAAAGTTTGGAAAAAATGCAAAGAAAAGGAGAACTGGGAATTCCCACCCCATGATGTGATTGCAAAAATCCTCTCTCAGGATCCCTCCAGTATTTCCAAAGTAATTCAAACTGTGGTATGGGTCCTCAGTGCTGCCTCTTCCTCCCAATGGAGTAAGAGGAGAATGCAAGTTGGATACCATGAATCATCCCAGATTGTGCAGCCATGGCAGGTAAGTCTTCTTCTTTGAGGTTCTACTGATTTCCCCCTTCCAATTCCTCAATATTAAATTAGATGTAGAGAGGGGTGGAATATTCCAAAGAACAATTGCCCAGTTTGTAGTATTTGAGAGTGAGTTTGAGAAGGAGATGATGGAGAAAAATCTTCCAAAGTTAAACAACCTGTGCTGGTTTAGGATGCTTTTGTGACAGAAATAGCTCTATGTGATTTAGTGTCAAATAGACATAGTGTCAATGTGATTTTCAAAATTAAATAAGTATCAGAATATTCCAGCAATCCTCAACCCTTTCTTGTGATCACAAAGTGATCTAGTTTCCAAGCTAAGGAGTTAGGCTTGATTGTTTGTTCTGGATTGAAATTGGATTTTGCTGGCTAAAACATTCTAACATAGCAACAAGATATAAATCAATGTCTTTTCAAAGCATCTTCTGAGGGCCACAAAAAGTTCATCCACACATCTCCTGAACTAATGCATATGCTTCCATAGCTAGTCTTTGAAAGAGATAACATCACTATGCAATTTTATATATATATATATATATATATTATATATTATTGGATTTTTATAGGGGTGGGAAAGTTACATCAAGGTGCTTAGGAAACAACGTGGAGATGGGTACATCAAACATCCAAAAGAAAAATCATAAATATATAGCTCAAATTAATTCATTATAAGTTCCCTCTCTATTTCCCTCATATACTATTACATATTCAAATTAATACATTTCTAAATAGAATTCAAGCAATCCTATCAAACATCAATCACGTTTCAGTTGTAAAGATCCAAATCCTGTTTTTAGGCTTTACTAATTTACAGTTACCATATTCCAATTAGCCTTAAATAAGCATATTATTAACACTTCGGATATCCCTCATTTTCCTTTTCCCTAACGTAATAATTATATCTAAAATGAATATATTATTCCCACAATAACATTCTTATATTTTATTCATTAATACCATTTCTTCTCTTGTCACCAATCCCTCTTATTCTCCTTCCATTACAAAATAATTATCTTATTTGAAATAAAAATATCAGTCCAAAAAATACATTTCTATCTGTTTTAAATATATATTCTATCAATCAATCTATATCTATAAAAAGTCTTTTTAATCCAATAGGTAAAGTTTACCCCTTCAGATAATTATCATATCTGAAACAAAATATTATTACAAAGAATATCCTCTTACAGAATTCACGTACTCCGTTAGTTGTTGAATCAGTTAAAATCTCTAAAGCCTTTTTAACCCATTGAATGAAATTTTAAAACACATTTTTAAATCTAACTCTAGGTTTCTTTCTGTGCCACACCGGTTTCCATAGTAAGGTTCCTACAAATCCCAATATTTGAAAAACGGTATTTCTCAGCACTTCAGATTGGTCAAAGTTCTCTTCCCTTTCTTCTAGTGGCCTTTGAATGGTGTAGGCAGTTTTATTCCATGTTGTAATTACTAGTTGATTATCCACGTTGTCACAATTTTCAGTAACTTGTATCTGGCTGTCAGTCTCTATTGGTTTTGACAATTCAGGCATTTCAATTAAAGTTATTCTTTGATCATCAGGCTTCTCCATAAATTGTATATTGGGTTGTGTAAAGTTGATTTGTTCAATGGTTTCCACAATTTCTCCCGGTATAAGTTCATGTTTAAGTTGTAAGTATGGTTTCTCTTTAGGTTGTATATTTTGCTCAAAGACCTCTTTGGAGCCACTCTGCTCCCTCTCCACTGTTCTTTGGCCTATAACTTGATCCGTCAAAATTTGAGAGTAAGATTTCGTGTACTCCGTAGCTTCCAAGATTTTTTCCAGTATAAGCTCATAATCAAGCTGTGGGCAAAATTCTTCCATCTCAGTGGTGAAAGGGTCTTTTAATCTTTTAGTGAAGGTTATATTTAGTTAAAGTCAACAAATATTCACCTCCAATTCCTAGTAAACAAAATCACCACCCAGCTGTTTCAAGTTATCTCATCCTTTGAAGGTCAAAGCCATCCTCCAGCAAAAAAAATATACAGTTGCAGTAACACTTTCCATCACAAGATGTCCTCAGTAGGCTATAAAGTCTTTCTTTCCAAGTTAATAGATTTTTTGTTTTTCACATTGAACAAATAAAAAAAAGAAAGTCCTCTCCAGGATAGTAAATAGTGTAGTTATAATAGTAATGATCAAAAGTAGAAATATTTTCAGGGTCCCTCAGTATTCCAAGAGTTGAATAGTCAATAAAAAATTAGCTGTTTTATTTTTTTCAGTTCCCAAAGCTGGTTTTCCCACAGTGTCAAAATGCTGCTCTCTCACAGCAGGGAAGTAATTCAAATTCAAAAGATTTTTACAGGAGAGTAATTAGGGAAAGAAAGGGAAGGAAAGATCTCACCCGGATTCTCCACGGGGGTTCTTTCTGCTTAGCTGTTCTTCTGGCTTTCGGCTGGCGCTGCGAAATGATCGTCCATTTTACTGGGCGATCTTTTCTCCGACGGCCCTAAGGAGCTGGCTCGGACCGAGGAAGGAGCTGCCGCCCTTCCCCTGTTGACGAGGGCCTCCTCAACAGTGGTCACCCCTCCAGGGCGACTTTTCGACCTGATTAAGGGTCTACCGACAGACGGAAAAACAGCCGATAGAGAGACGATGCTCTCCATGCGACTGCGTCTGCGGCGATCCAGAACCGGAAGGGATCTCATAGGTTTTCTAGTCCAACCCCCTATTTGAGCAGGAGACCCTATACCATTTCAAAAAAATGGTTGTCCAGCCTCTTTTTGAAGCCTCCAGTGATAGAGCACCCACTACTTCTGAAGGCAAGCTATTCCATTGGTTGATTGCTCTCACCATTAGGAAGTTTCTCCTTAGTTCTAGATTGCGTCTCTCCTTGATTAATTTCCACCATTGCTTCTTGTCTTGCCTATTGGTGCTTTGGAAAATAGTTTGACCCCCTCGTCTTTGTAGGAGCCCCTCAAATATTGGAATAGTGCTATCATGTTTCCTCTAGTCCTTATTTTTCTTAGACTAGACGTACCAAATTCCTGCAACTGTTCTTTGTATGTTTTAGCCTCCAGCCCCCTAATCATTTTTGCTGCTCCTCTCTTCACTCTTTCCAGGGTTTCAACATCTTTTTTAAATTATGGTGACCAAAACTGGATACAGTATTCCAACTGTGTTCTTTCTAAGACATTGTAAAGCAATACTAGAACTTCACATGATCTTGATTCTATCTCTCCATTAATGCAGCTTAGAATTGCATTGGCCTTTTGGCTGCTGCCATACACTGTTGCCTCATATTTGAGTAATTGTCCACTAGGACTCCAAGATCCCTCTAACAGTTACTGGCATTGGTTTTTCTTGCCTAACTGCAAAACCTTACCTTTATCTATGTTGAATTTCATTTTGTTACATAGGGCTCAGTGTTCAAGTCTGTCAAGATCTTTTTGGATTTTGGACTTGTCTCCTGGGGAGATGGCTATTTCTGCCAGTTTAGTATCATCTGCAAATTTGATGAGTTCCCTTTCAATTCCCTCGTCTAGATCTTTTATGAAAATATTGAAGAGTGCTGGGCCTAAAATGGAACATTGTGGTTCCTCACAGCTTATTCCCTCTATATGGATGTAGTTCCCTAGAGGATTACACATTGAGTACAATTTGTCAGCCAGGTACAAACCATCTGGTGGTGGAGTTGTCTATCCCAGGGCTTTTCAACCTTTTTACCGATTGTACCACTTTTAGGATATGGCAATATTCGAGTACCACCTATCAAGGTGTCAAAAACTTGATGTCCAAAAAAACAACCCCATGTTCAAAGTTGCAATTGCACTGAAATGACTTATGACCATTTTTCACACTTATGACCATTGCAGCATTCCCAGGGTCATGTGATTTATATTTGGATGCTTGGCAACTGATTCATATTTATGATGGTCACAGTGTCCCAGGGTAGTGTGATCCCCTTCTGCAACCTTTTGACAAGCAAAGGCAATGGCAGAGCTGCTGGTGGCCAAATAGAAATTGCCAAACACTCCTTAAGAACCCCACCCCACCCATATTTTCCCTCTTCCATATATTGATCAAACAAGGAAAGGCCTCCAGAGACAGAAAAGAAAGCTGCTGAGTGAACTAGCTTAAAAAGGCACATTCCCTTTCAAGAATTAGCTACTGGCTAGAAAAGAAAGTTAAGGAGTGCAGCTGGCACTTGAGGAAGAAAAGAAAATGTAAGTACCGGCTGCCGGCTAAGGAAGGCTCCACAAATGGCTCCATTCATAAGTAAAGGAATGCTATAGGCAAAATCCATTCAGGAGAAAAATACTTCAAAATCCCTTGCAGCAAAACTTACAGCTAACAACAGCAGAGCAATAGAAGCTAACACGAGATATCAGCCATCAGCCAAATAGAAATTGCCAAACACTCCTTAAGAACACAAAGCCCACATTGCACAAATCCCAGAACTTCAAAGTCACAAAAGCACATAAGAATCCTTCCACTCTCCATCTCCCTCCCTCCCTCCTCCATGCCTCACCTCCAGCCATTGCTGCCTTTTTTCATTCCTCATGGAGGGCGACCCCTCCCCCACTGCATTTCTTGCCTGTTTGCTGCTGCCAGCACAGGTGGCTGCCACAGCAGTTGTAGATTGGCTCATGGCCGGCCTGCTTGATCTCCTCTCCCCCCCACCCTCCTCCTTCTTCTTCTTTCCCTTCGGTGCAGCTAGAGCTGACCCTGCCTCCTCCCAAGGCTGCTGCTTTTTCTCTCTCTCCCTCTCCCTCCCAAACTGCCTCCTTTTATAGCCTCTCCTGTCTCCGCCCCCTCCTCCTTTCTCATGGGGGAGGGTGAGCCAGAAGTGAGCCTGGGGCCTTTGCAGCTCCAGAGGACTCTCTCACTGTAAGTCTTTGCCTGCGCTGGCTCTTTCCCTTTCCCCCTACACTTGGCTAGGCAGGGCTACGTACCACCTGCCACTCATTAATGTACCACAGGTGGTACGCATACCACCGGTTGAAAAGCCCTGGTCTATCCCACATTTTCAAGAATGTGAGATAAATATCTGAAAAAAAGCTGTGGAGCCCTGGAGAATGATGAGAGAAGCTTCCCATGAAATGCTGAATCAATCTCTTTCAGACTGTAGTGGTGATCAGACAAGGTTTAATTATTCAGAGTACTTCCAGTCCAGAATAATAGCAAGAAAAACATTGAATAAAGGCTCAAATTGTAATGTTTTTTCTCTGTTTCTGCAGCTTCATAAGTTCCTGAGAAACTTCCAACATCACAATATTTCCAGAGATGGGATTTATTTTGATGAAAATGGAGTTCCTCTTGGTGACTTTGATATCATGCACTGGACATCGTTTTGGGAAAAGTGTGATGGAGGAGTGAAAATTGGCAGTGTAGAAAGAGAAGCCTCCTCGGAAGTCAAGATTTCCATCAATCAGAGTGCCATTCAATGGCCAACATTATTTAACAAAGTAGCTGATGCTGCTTGGTTTTTGCTCTTCTATTTACCTCCATATGTGCAAACGTTTCTGCTCAAAAATAGTACTTATTGAAGTCAATTGTGATAACTCCCAAATAAGTCTCATTAATTTATTAGATATCATTTTATTTTAGAGGTTCTTCAGTAATCTATCACACAGTGGAACCTGCTGTACCATCAATTGTATTATGGGATTTGCAATCTACATTATTAAACTGGAATATGAAGCCATAATTTACCATATATCAAATCATCTTGTTTTCAGTAAGAGAAAATCCAAAATGCCTATGGAGATTCTTGGTTATCCAGGTCATTGTTGTGCCAAGGGTACTTTTTCAAAAGGCACCTGGAGTTTGTTTTTCCTTGAAGATATTTAACTTCTCATACAAGAAACCTCTTCAGTTCTGACTGAACAATACAGGATGGAAGGATTTGGAACTGCTGAAAGGACTATGTTGTAAACAGCATGTATTTTCAGCAGTTCCAAGAAGGTTCCACACCCATTTGCACTATTCAGCTGACCCTCCAAGTAGCCTTAACAACTCTCAGAAAGACTGCTAATGACCAGATGACAGCAAGGAATATAAATCCTTTCATCCTCCACCATTCAGTCAGAAGTGAACAAGCTTCTGAGATGAAAAATGAAATGTCTTCAAGGGAAAACAAAGACCAGTTGCCTTTATCTTTGGGAGAAAATCCAGAATATGAAGAACTTAGCCCACTGAATTGCATAAGAGAAAGATATCATTAAGAATGTGGTGAGGGAAATGAGGGCAGCTAAAAAAGTCATTTGTGTAAAATTATACAATGATCAATTGTAAGATAGAAAAATAATGACTGAAGAGAAAGCTAAATTTTGGAGGTTTCCTGAGAAAGCAAAGATTAAAAAAAACAATAAGTTATAGCATTCTCATAAATGCCCTAAGGAGAAAAACCTTTTCCAATGAAACTACTTTCCTTTGGAAAGAAGAATAAGGCAATGAGTCTGTTTTGGCATCTGCAATAGAGATTGATAGAGAATCACCTTTCATTTGCCACTTGCAAGCAGAGTAATTAAAGTCCATGCCACCAGTCCTTGACTGATTTTGCTCAGTGTGCTTCTGAGCTTCTGGAAACCAGTTGATTTCAGTAAACCCTTCTAATTGATATATTGCCCTGACTAATCTTTCTGTTTATGTTTAGACGGTGCCTTATTCAAGATGTACAGAAAGTTGCTCCCCAGGTTATGCCAAGCTTGTGAGAGAGGGAGCACCAGTTTGCTGCTACGACTGTTCTCTGTGTATGAAAGGAACATTCTCTGTGCAAGAAGGTACAGTAAGATAAGATAAATGAATAACCTTTATTGTCATTTTTATATTGTGGGCACAATGGCACACATAAAAAATGAAATTTAGTTGCCCGCTCTCAAAGTGAAACATATACATGACACACACCTAAACATACTATGTACAAC
>JALGBA010000982.1:275000-552946 GCA_023970755.1 Azemiops feae | reverse complement strand
GAGAGAGAGAGAGAGAGAGAGAGAGAGAGAGAGAGAGAGAGAGAGAGATATGGAATTTGTACTCTTCTAGATGTAGATGGATTCCATCTTCCATTAATCCTAACCAGCACAATGAAAAGAGGAGAGTTTTATAAATTGTAGTCCAATGAGGTCTAAAAAGCTGTAGGTTCCCCACCGCTGATACATATCATTACATGAAGAAAGAAGATATGTAAATCAGCCTTTTTAATGTATTATTGATATTCTACCTAGACTCACTAGAACAGTATCTGTACTGATCTAATCACCGTGTCTCTGATAGTTAATGTATAATAAGTATGTAGAAAGAAGTGTAGAACTTCATCCCAACAAAGTGTAACTTTCTTAGCTCTATCACCTGACCTCTGAAAAAGTGAACCTCTATGCCCAGGTCCTGAATTCTGTATATAATTTTGGGGATGAGACAAAATGCATAATCTCTCTTTACATGTTTTGACCTGCATACATTTAATTTATATACAGGGGAAAAGATTAGAGAATAGTGATGCTATGCTATAGGGTGAGATAATTGTGGCTAGAGGACGGAAGAGATAGTCTTAACACCAGTCATAACTTGCCAATCAATGTCTCTCAGTATACTCTATCTCAAGGTTATTGTTAGATTAAACACTTGTAGAGCAGAAAAAACTTAGTATACTTTCCTAAACATATTAGAAGAAGGGTGAGATATAAGCCCGTTGGCTCACAAGATGTAAGGAAAAACTGAGAAATAAAAGTAGAAATCAATGTTTGTGGGGACATGTTAATTATATGAATATTCCCTAGTGAAGCCCAAATGGTTCACTAAGAAGCTTCTTGATCCCCTGCAATATATTCTTCTGCTGCCTTGGCCATCCAACAGATGGAATGCTCCCTCCTTTCTAAAGAATTGAAAGACAATCAGCTAACTAGTCCTTTCCATTTCTCCTAAAAAGGCCATTCTCTTTGTTCGCTATTAAAGATCTTTCTTAACAGGGGATGCTCCAGCAGATGTGTTTTCTTCTCCCAAGAACATTGATAAAGGCAACATTCTGAACTATATTTTCCTTGCATAGATTTGGACTTTTTTCTTACCTACTTTGTTTCTTCAAATACACCCTGCAGCTGTTTGTCTGTATCTCTTGTCTGTTTAATGCAAGAGAAAACTGCAAATGAAACTGAATCATTCTGGCACACTAAGAAAGTGTGAGGAGGCACTCTCAAATAGCCAGAGGACACAAAGGTCCTCCTGCCTTTCTATAATTCTCTTTGTCCTTTCAGTAGGAAGCACAGCAATAAGCTGATGACTCATAAGCAGATTTGAACACAGATATGTAATTGGCCAATAATTCCATCTCCACTTCCCAGTTGGGTGGTGAAATTAGTTCCCCTTGCATGGGCAGTGAATCTTAGTGTGCCAGTGTAGGTGGATGGGGGGGGGGGAGGCCGAAGTTCCCAATGGAAAGGATGGGTAGTTTAGGAGCCACTTGGCCTTCTTTGTTTATTGATTCTTATCCTTGCACTTCTGCTGTGTTCACTCATGGAAATTGCTTAGGGACAGATTTAAATCAAAAGAGACAGTTTCCATTTTTGCTCTGTAACTAGAATAGTGACATTGGTTTCAAATGTGCTGCCGGTGAAAGGGAGGCAGCCTTGTAATATTTGTTTACCTTTTGCATGGAACACACACCTTCCCCCCCCCTCTGAAAATAAGAAGGTCTTCTTCCCAACACGAACAACGGTTCTACTTTCAATACTGTAAAGCCACTGAAGATTTATACGCTGTTCTCTTCCCTTTGAAATATGGATGCATGGCCCTTCTCTGCTTTAGCACTTCTATTACCATTGCATTTATCAGTCATTAAAATCTTCCCCAAATATTCAGTGAACAGAGCATAAATCATGCCCAGGATTATGCTCCAAACTTAAAAGTCGTTTGTATTTCTTCTATATTGAACATCTTTTGCGTGCCTAAGCAGACAAGTCTCTTTATGGCTAATCCTCTTTTTTGTGAGTTGTCCATCCCTGGTGGGATTTGGCACAATGAAGGCTATTTGTTCCATTAGTGAGGAAGGACCTAAATTCTAATCCTTACTAAAGCACTAGCTGACTGCCTGACATTGGGCAGTTGCTTGATCTGCCTTTACCTCAGTCAATCCAACTGGAAAATTGTGTAGAAAGCTGGACTTAAGGAAAAATCAGATGTTTCGTCTGAAACATAAATATATCCATAAATGTAATATACAAATCATTAATTTCTTAACAGATTCATTAGGGCAGAAATTAGAAATAGCTTCTGCCTGCCTGCCTGCCTGCATTCCATGTATTATATCTATGGGAGAATCTTTGTTTTATCAAAATGAGACAGTGAAAAAAAACACAATCTGATGCTCTTTGTTAAAGCTCTGCTGACCTTTCTTTTAGATGTCATAAAGGAGAAAGCCAATTTATCTTAACACCCTTTTAAACAAGAGTTGATGCTTTATTTTTATAATTAGTCTCATTTTGAAAATGAAAATGCTCTGGAACTCATTGGTAGAAATTTAAACCTAAGTATTAACACAGAAAACAGTCTGTATTTTAAATCAAACATAGTATGTAGCTGGACCTCAGTATATATAATTTTATTACTTGTGGTTTTTTCATTGGTAAATACACACCAGACCTCATTATTCATGATAAAAAAAAAATGTCTATCCATGGTTTGGGATGCCTGATTCTGTTGGAGAAAGGAATCTGAATATTTTTCATGTATTTTATGCCTGTGTGTTAAGTGGTGTTTTCCCCCCCTTAGAACTCATTTATTTTCTGTGCTTTCATTATCCACAGCTGTTAAGTTGGAATGTAACCCCAACAAATACCAAAGGCCATTTGTATTTATGTGTGATTCCTACTAAACACACCTGGCATTATTTGCTTCATCTACACATGCAACTTATTGTTCCCTCCCCTCTTCTCTTTTCTCTGCATCATTCCAGATGATGCTGGATATATACACACTGAATCCTTTATTCATCCTGAGTAAAAGAAAGGCCAGGTTTTCCTTCCTTGTGTCCATTCCTTACGCCTGAAGCACTTTTCTTCCTTTGTATCTAAAGTGCTGCACAAATATGTTGATTTTATTCCATGGAGTCCCCAACAGGACAAAAGTCATAATGTAACTCAGAGACTGAAAATCCTATCCCTGTTATACATATTCAGGTAGGAGAAGAGCAGGCAGAGCTGGGGGCGGAGTTAAGGGTGTCATCAGCTTAAAGTCCTTAACATTGCGACAAATGAACCAAGTCTAGCTCCCCTTGAATTCCTTTGACTTTTATCTAGTACCATTTTAATGCTGACAATTAGTTGACTAGATTCTTGTTTATAGGCTTGAATAAGTCTTCTGTGCTGCAACTTAATCTATGGTCCTGATCTTTTGCTTCTGACAATTCATTTGCAAAATTATTCCTAGGTTGTAGCCTGGCCAGGATTATCAGGGTGCTTCATTTCAGGACCTAATATTTTTTGTCCGTAAAATTTTTATCTTATTTTAAGCAATGATAATTAGAATATATAGTTAACAAAATGGCAAAATAATTGTACGATTACAAAAGGCTGACAATATCTGAGAAGTGAAACACAGAACCTGGTGGAATACATCTCCTTTGAGAAATAACCTCTAATGACTATTTACAGAGTATTCTTTGTTGTTAAAAATATATGAATTCTAGAAATGCAAAGAAATGCAAAGAAATTCAAAGAAATTCAAAGAAATACTATTTAGTTATACTTTCATTCTAAGTTAAGCCTAATTGCTATGTTTATCAGAACCTTTTAGCAGCAGTCAGGGCTAAAAAAAACAAAGAACAAGTCTGTCTGATTAATACAATTTAATAGGGACACCACAGGAATTCCAACAAGTGCCTTTGTTTGCACATGTGAACCCTACGTATGGACAATTCAAAGAAATTCATTTCTTGTTTTATTTCTTCCCATGCATTGGGGAGAAGGGGACCTGCTTTTCTGAAAAGGCAAGCTGCTATTGTTTACATCACTATTTTTCTAATTTTGGGCTACATTTGACAAACATGGATTTATACAATGGCTAGTAGAATCCATTCTCACATCATCAGTGTTATGCTGTGGCATATATTTATTTTATTTACTTCTTCATTGTTTGTTGTCTTAACAAATGACAGTTTCCCAATGTGGCGGTCAAGCTATATCAGGAAAGAGAGGACAAATGTAACCTTTTCCTGAAGAAAGATGATTTATGGCAAAGGCATTATCAGGGATCCACATCAGACAAAAAAGATCACGCTACCTTCTGGTTGCAGTTTGCATTCAAACACTGGAATTGACTTTTTAATGCCTCCCTGAATGACGGTGACTGATGTCCCTTTCAGGAAATAAATTAAAGATTGAGATTACGGGAATATTCCATTTCAAATGTTTAAACCAAGATTACTCATTTATAAGTACGCCACCAGACAGACACTTATTCCAGCAGAAGTCCTGTTGTCCAGTGCTTCATGATTTAAAGATATTGTTACCATTTATTTCCCGCTAAGAAAGTCATAGAAGTTTTAAAATATCTCTAAAATGGGCAAAGTTTTATAATGAACACTTTCTGAACAGAGAGATGTTTAAATGTATTGCTCATATTCAGATATAAAATGCACAATAATTTTAAAAATTCGGCTATCCTCAGAGTATAGAATAAATACATTGAGGAAAAATCATGGCACTCATCTTTAGGGAAGAATTCTAACATTGCCATAGACTTCTAAAAATATCGAGAAAGACTATCTTTACATTTTACTGGCAAAGACTGTTGAAAAAAATCTTTGAATTAAAGGAATCTAAGGAAAAAAATCTCTCTGAAGCTGAAGTCCATAAAGTTTTCTTGTCAGCAATAGGAAACGGATTTGCCTTATTCCAACTTGTTTCAACTTCCAGTCACATCTACAGTTTTTGGATTATTCTTAGGTCTCCCGTATAGGTTTCATCAACTTACAACCATTTGTTTAGTGATATTCAAAGTTCAAAGTTACAATGGCACTTTAAAAAGTGACTTATGACCGTTTTTCACACTTATGACTATTGCAGCATCCCTATGATCACGTGATCAAAATTCAAATGCTTGGCAGCTGACTCATATTTATGATGGGTCCAGGGGTCATGTGATCATCTTTTGTGACCTTTTGACCAAATAAAGTCAATGGGAAAGCCAGATTCACGTTACAACTCTGTCCCTAACTTATCAACTGCAGTGATTCCCTTAACAACTGTGGTAAGAAAGGTCGTAAAATGGAGCAAAATTCACTTAACAACTGGCTCGCTTAGCAGCAGAAATTTTGGGCTCAATTGTGATCATAAATCGAGGACAACCTGTAGCGGATTCAATAGAGTGGGTTAGAGCAATTCCAAATTCTTTTAGGTGAAACAAATTTTCCTCATTTGAGTCTGCAGATTACTCAGGTTTAAGAATGCTGTGATCTTGTTTTATGTATATTGATTCATCTGAATCCCTCTGCAGATATTGATGACTTTAGTTAGCTGATAACCAATGGAACAGTCTACTACATGACATTGGGAGTTGAAGATCTCTTTGCTAGATAATCAAAGATTCTGCACTGAGTAGGAGATTGAATTAGATGACCATAATCTATGGTAATTAACAATTCTGTGCTTCATTGTTTTCCCCTAAGCTAACTGGAGATAAATATAACTTATATTCTATAGGATAATGATGTAAAGAAATATCTTATTGATCTTACAGCAGTATCTTTGTTAAATTCACGGTGTTTTTACTTCTCATGCATGTTAACACACACACACACACACACACACACATATATATATATATATATATATATATATATATATATATATATATATATATATATATATATATATATATATATATATATATATATATATATATATATATAAAAGAAAAGACTGTTTTGGTGCTGTGAGGAAAGTATTCTGGTAATAACTTGATATTTCTTTTTTTTTTAATAAATCCCAAAATAGAAGTGAGATTTCCTTAGAGTGTATTCTGAATGACATTGTGGGTTACTAGGAATTCAAATGTGGTGGATCTCTTACTGGTAGCATTATAATATGCATGATGGCTTCTCAGTGGTGGCCTCTAACTATAAATTAATTTTTGTAGATCCATTACCCTGCTTTGTCTTGTCGTCACATTTAAACTTTTGATGATCCCATTGTAGACATCCTATTATTGTTGTTGCTTATAATCATAATTATTAAAGTTAAAATATTGTTTTACTTCTTGATTGGAATTGCCCTCAGTTTAGTATTAGATGAGTAACTATACAAATGAAATAAATAAATAAATGGCCCCACAGACTGTACTTTAAGTGACATAATACTATTTCCCATGACTCAATATAATTTTCATATTTTAGCTGTCAAATGTGTGTCTTCTACATCAATCACTAAGATCTGAAACTAATAACGGAAGTAACGTTCCTAAGATTGCCTTCTGATCTGTGGTGCTTGGATCAGGTACTTCTTCATCATTGTGATAGCTGTTAATATATTTCAGGAAATATCATTATATTTTAGATGAAAATAAAGATGCTTTTATTTATGCAGAAATTTTACTTTATTTTCCTGGTGCCTAATAATTTGGCTTTCAGAAAATTGCTTTCAGAATTTCTTTCAGTCAAAAAGGCAAAATAATTTTTAAGTAAAAGATACAACAAGAACAATAGTCTATTGCCTGCTGATCGCCAATCATACTCAAAGATTTCAAGCAAAAATATCTATGTACAATAAAACAATTTATAAACTCTTCAGTCAGTAGAATACTTCGTTTTTAAATTAGGCTGAGACCAATTGATAATAATAGCAAATTATGAATAGAAGTAATATTATGTTTCTATATGCTTTTGAAGTATTTCTTTAATTGTTGCTTATCTTTTAGGAAGTCTGTAACCCCAAGCCAGCTACTACAGATAACAATGAACAGAATAAAGTAAGATTTGAAAAATAGGCAGTCATATGAAGGGCAAAGGAACCTCATGTTATCTTCAGAATGCAGTTGAAGGAGTTTATCACCTCTCGGAATGGGGCTTTGAAAGATGAGTCATCTGGTGAATTTTAATATTCAGCTTCCCTTCATCCCAGCAGCCTGATGACAAGCTCAAAAGCTTTGTGCTAAAGGGTCTTCCTTACTCATAGTCAGATTTATGTATCTTTACCAGATAAAATATGATTGTAAGGGTTTTTTTACTTGATAAACAGTTATCTTTTTATACTTTATCTGCTTTTTAAAAACATATTGATGCTCTGACCTTGATCCATCAGGTTAAAATAGGATGCAATAAAATAGAATTTTCATTTTCTCTCTCTCTGTCTCTCTCTCTCTCACACACACACACACACACACACACACACACACTTTTTAAAGCATTAAATAATCCTTCAAATGTTGGATCTTGGAAGGATGTGGTTAATCACTAAATAATATTAATACTTACATATGAAAAATAATATTGACAGGTGCTGCATTCTATTAATGAACAACTGAAGAAAGCAAAAATGAAAATGTTTTGCTTTTAAACATAACAATTACATTTAAATTGGGGATATTTATGTCAAACAGGTTCCTTTTTCTTCCTCCTACCTTTTAACTATCTATGTATTGTTATAAAACTTTACATTTTCATTTGAGTTTTCAGTCAACTCTTTTGTCTTATTAAAATGAATTTATGTATTGCTTTTTAAAGTAATTGTTTGCCATAGGGGTGATATAGAAAAGTAATGTTTTATTCCTCCGGTTTAAAATGTACATTTTTTTAGTCTAAATCACTTACATCTGCTTCACGGATGATCTAATCTAATATTCATATATAAACACATATACATCCACAGTCTGGGAGAAAAACTCAACACTAGAATTCTCTGTATACAGAAACATATAAAACACAAAGACTTTTTTTTAAAAAAAAAATGCAACTTTTGTACTACCGAAACTATATATTACATTTATATTCATCTTTCTTTCACTGTGGAAATCAGCATACATGTAAGCTATTTCCGCGTGAGGCTCCTCAGATGTTCATAATTTCAGCAAGGTGACAACAATAAGACAGTAAGGCCTTAGTGCCTCCAAGATTTTTATGTGTTTCTTTGTTTGTAAATTTTAAATCCCTTAAAAAGGTGTTGCTTCGGAATCCCTTGTAAGGATTGGAGAAGCTCTACAAGATTACAAAGTATTGCAGTGTTCCTTCCGCATCACCAAACTGTCTTTTTTTTGGAAAAAAGAAAATATTTGTCAACTGCTGATTACTAAAAGCTGTTTTATGTGAAGAATTAACTTTCTTGGGAAGCACATTTTCCCCCTTCCTTTGTCTTCCTTGTATTACAAATACAAACCTGAATGAATGCTGCAATGAGATTCCAACTTGACAAATTTCATCATTCATAGAGGTGCACCTGACTTGAAGAAGTCATGCGACATTAGAATGTTATGCTATATCATAATATCACATTTGTTTCTGAGCTGTTCAAATACCTTGTATTATGGGACAACTGTATAGTATAAAATAAAATATAATAAATAGTGATCGTGATGATGATGATTGACTGCACTTCCAATCAACTATGTCTACGTAAAAACTGTAATGAGAAGCTTTTCCATTTTAAGCTTTAGTTCAAAGAATGGTATAGTGACATTGGTGTTTGAGCAATTCATATTCTGGTAAGAATTGTTTATGAACTTGAGTCAGATCTGCATTCCAACATCTTTGGCTTGAATCTAAGCTATTTCCTTGTTGAGAGCTCTTTTTTGGAGGAAATGCCAAGTGTAGGAACTGCTTTCCCCCCTTTTATGGAAGAGCTTATCCCCAATATCTGGTCACCCTCTAATTTATTGGGCTTCTAAATGTCAATAAAGTTTTCAAGAATGTGTTTGGGGGATGTAGAAAGTTAGCTTAACACCTGGAGTAGCAATTCTCTGTATGAATACATAAGCACAATCAAGAAGAAAAACTGAAAAGTGTGAACAACAAAAATAAAGAGATTTACAAGCATCATAAGATTAAATAACAATTTCAAAATAATGTCAGATTAGTGTTGCATAGTAAACTATCTTATATCTATTTAGAACTTATACCATGATTAAAATCAAATCAATAAGCAATGGTTAAAGAAATAACTAGTATAATATGTATTTTAAACAAAAGAAATGTAAAAATCATAAAGCTATCTTTATTTAGTAAGTAAAACAATCCCGTAAATATTAAAGTTTATGTTAAAAGAACCCAAACCTCTGATGAAATCAAAGAATAGTTTTCAAGTTAAACTGAAACTTATATTAGATTTTTTTTTCCAAATATGACATTGTTTTACATCAGTGCATACCACCACGACTTATTTTCTATTTTTCTTTATTTCATTTTATAATAGACTTTTTTCCAAAATTTTTGAACTTTACAAAATTGCCAACAAACATGGGTGGGGTGTGATGTCATTGCACATTGATTAATTGATTGATGGTTTCTAACTTTGTTTTAGGAATTTTGTAAGCTGTTTACAACCTATGATAATTTAGTGGCATCAAAGCCTTAGTTAATTAAAAAAAATTAAAAAGTTGAGAATCAGATCCTGTATATCCATCTGGTCAAACGTGCTTAAGTGATAAATGAAGGCATGGAGGTAAAACAAAGCATTTTATGGATTTACCGTAGCACTTTTTATTGTCAAAGCAAATTACCCAATTTTTTTATTTATAAGGCATCTCACTACATCCTTGCATATAAACTTGATAATTTGACACATATTATTTGTATGAGTAACAAAGGTATGCATAATTCCATGTAATGGCTTTTGCAAAAAATTGAAAAAGGCAGAACAAATATATTAAAAATGTTTTTAATGTTGGGAAAAAAACCTGGAGATGTAGATCAAAATGAATTATTTTTATCCTATGTGATGTCCTAAGGAAGGTAACCTACACAGAATCCTGCTAGATTGGACATATAAATTGCAGTAACTAAGTGAATAAGTAACTAATTAACTACATGCTATAACTAATTAAATTTACTGGATGTTATAAGTGTAAATTACCTACCTTCCATTCAAACTATGCAGAGGAGAAAAACTAATAGTAAATATCCTGATCTGTTATTAACTACAGCAGTAGTTTACTGGTATTTATTAAATACAGTGCCAGATGTTACTTTATTAAATTATTAACCTTGACATGGATTATTCCTCTCATAATCTATATTTTGCATTAGTTATACTTCTGGGTTCCCAGGGCTATTCACCAATACTACACAGTTCCACCAGAAGAAGCCATTGTTAACTCATTCCAAGTTCCGGTTTAGCAATTCCATTATTGTGGAGTACGGGCACACAGGCACTTCCAGATGCTACATGATGATGAAAACATAATTGTCATATATGCAAAGCCAATGTACGTATGTATGTGTATGTATATGTATATTGGAATCAACTCTCCCTAATCAGTTGTGTGCTTTATAAAACAATGCGAGAGAAATGACAATGCTGTCATTTGTATATGCTGCTTGAGTTCTGTAATGGAAATCTTTTTCCTCCCTTGCCAACTCATTCCTGACAATGTTAATGATTCACTATAAAGCAGCTTCTCGGCTATGATTTGTGACATCCGTACTGGTTAGGTGGGAGGGCTAGGCAGGTTTCTAGGGAGTGTTTTGGATGCAGAAATGCCTTGAAGATAGCACTTTATTATATTTAGGACAAGTATGACATCCCACTTCAAGGGAAAGGCCCCTATACATATTGAGAAGGGATTTCTGTGGTTTAAGTGGGGAGGAGAAGGTTAGTTTAAAAGAATGCCTCTGTGTTTTTTGAGACGACATGAAGATAGGAGGGAGAGAAATGGAGGCAGGAGGCAGGAGGATTATGGATAATGGAAGAATTTTGCCGGAGGGCATTTGCCTGCTTTGCCTATTCCTGTATAACTAGAATATTTATAATTCAAATACTTACCTTTAATAATTAAAAACCACAGAATATTAAAGACAAAAGATAGAGAATATTACATACATACATATAGGCATCTTGCACTAAAATCCTACAATGGCAAATTGCAAGAGGTAGATTTAAACAAGGTTTTAAAAAATGAGTGTTTTAAAAATGCCTTGTTAAAAAAAAAGAAGAAGAATTTCTAATTCACTCTAGTTCTGCCAGAAGTGATACTGCCTTACTGATTTTTTCCTTCACTGACAACTAGTCGTTGGGGGGGGGGGGTGAGCTACTAAAAATATACTGCTTACTAGTTTGACATTAGTGCCTCAGCAATTAAAAAGTGGAATATATCCAAAGTCCTCCACCACTTTATATTTTTAATAAGTCTTGACTCTTTATTGTTGTTATCTCATGGTCCATGAGAAGGTCCATATGGGTAGAGAAATTAGAAAAAGTCCACAGGCAGGACATGGGCCTGGTATAGCATAAGTAACCTGGTAGTTACTGGGGAATGTCATCTTTTTCCGCATTCAGAGGCAGTCTCTGATCTGCTTTTCATAGCAACGAAACAAAGAAAAACAGCCTTTTCTCTGGATAGAGAAGAATGTTTGAAAAGAGAAAGAGACCTCAAATGTGCCCCTAGGTATTATAAAGCTGTCAGTTACAACCAGAAAACAATACAAAGGCTTCAACAAATAATTTATAAAGAGAAACTACAAAATATATTGAAATACACAGTGATACACATACATACATACATTGCACATACACATGTGCACAATTTGTTGTTTTTTTAATTTGATCCGCTTTTAAAGGGTTCAAATAACTATAGGAAATTAGGGCAGGAGTATCAGATGGCTACTATTATTTTATGTACAAGAAGCTTAAATAATCAAAATAGGTCTAAATTGAGTCACCGTATTCAGTGTGAACGAGAGTTCACTTACTGAAGCATGTGGCCTTTAGGAAAGTGAATTTATGGATGGTAGCTTAAACTGATGTTTGAAAATCAGAGGTGTTAATATTTACACCTTTATTCATTATGGCAAGGAAAAGATTAATGAAGAATTAAACATCCACATCTCTTTGCTCCTCTATCAAGCAAAGTAATCCCAAGTTGAACATTAAGTCAATCTGACAATAAGGAAGAGAAACTCGTTTCTCGTGCATCTAATAGGTGAAAGAAAGGCAACCATATTTGATTGCTAGATTAATATATTTATGCTAATGTAACTATTGGTAATGAATTAAACGAATAGATTTTTGTTGTTGTTGTTATAGCAGAGAGCTAAATGTATCCACTCTGTAAATATGTGAACACAAAGAAGAAGAAAAAATGGTGTGAAGCATGCTAATAATAAATCCTGTGTGACAGTTCTTGAACATTGTCAGGTTTATAGGAGACTTGTACTGAATTGTGTTACTAATGACTGCCTGAAATGTTATTAATCAACACACCTATATTTTAGAGGATGGATATCCAATTAATAACAGAAGTGCTTATGATCCACACTGCTAAAAGTGAGACAATCACCAAAACTTATTAACACATCTCTTGTAATATTAAATACTTCCTGTCCTAATAACATCCCAGTCTCAATATTTATTTATTTTACAGATTTGTAGACATCCACCCCACTAGGATGTTAAATATATATAGATAAAACAATGAATTTATAATTAAATATGCCAACCATAAAAGTTCAACTAATAAAAGACATCAGTAAAAACTAAGCGACATTACCCTGTCACATTAAAGCCTGCCATAACAGCAAATCTGTTTGAACATCAAAAATCAATCTGAATAAAAATGTGTTCTTAGCAGTAAAAGAGATGTGGTAGTAGAAAAGTACACAATTTTATTTATTTGTTTTCAAAACAAAAGTCTGTGGCTGGGCTTGTTCTACAGGATTGGATAGCAAGGACTCCAGGTATCAGACTAACATCAAATAAGATACAATTCTATTTTTAACAATAGGATAGATGGCAAATTGTTTAATATTCAATTTCCTGCTTATTTTTCCAAATATTTTGATGATCACTTACTTAAGACATTATTGATGTTCATGCTCCAGAATAGACTAGCATAGCATAGCACAGAACAGAACAAAACAGAACAAAACAGAACAAAACAGAACAAAACAGAACAAAACAGAACAAAACAGAACAAAACAGAACAAAACAAAACAAAACAGAACAAAACAAAACAAAACAAAACAAAACAAAACAAAACAGAACAAAACAAAACAAAACAAAACAAAACAGAACAAAACAAAACAAAACAAAACAGAATATTCTTTATTTATTGGCCAAGTAAGGAATTTGATTGGGCACGTAAGGAATTTGTCTCTGGTGCATAAACTCTCAGTATACATACAAGCAACAAAGTGATAAATCATAAATAATAAGATACAACCAACAAAGTGATACTCATAAGATACCAATAGGAGTAAGTAATAGGAAAGATGAGAAGGATAATAGTCCTTTTTTCTATTTGAATCCATATTTGTACCCAATACAGCTTTTGAAGAAATAGAGAGGAAGACAGTTCAAACTGTTCATTTTCTATGAATTTGGCTTCTTAATTTCTTCTTTACATGCAGTGGAGCTAAATAATGTATAGCTGCATTGTTCACAAGTAAACCTAATTATGCTTGCTATTAAGTATTGATTAAATTTTGACCCAAAGCATGATGCTGCTTGATATTAAAGGAGAGCATCAGGCTTGAATAAGAGCATACCACACGCTATGAGAAATGCATGGTTCAGGTGTCCTTTTTGTGCTTATTGAGCATATTGAATACTGTTGTACAATTTATACAATACTCATATGGAAGAAAATAAGAGCTTTCTTACAGGTGTGAACTGCAACCTAGAATATACTCACTTGTGGTTTTGAAACCAACACAGAATATAACCATAATTAATTCCAGATTCAGGAGTACTATCTGAACAAACATCCTGAAAGTGAGACACTTAATAGAATCCAGGTAAAGTTTCATTCAGTTCTGGAAGACTCTCCAAATACTTTCCTCTCAAGAAATCTTCGGGATAAGTACTGGCCAGTTACATCGCTATTTTTTTCTGTTGCTTTGAGGTGTTGATGGTTTCTTTACTAACACCACAAAGACATCCAAAAATCCTCTAGGCAATGATACATTACAACAATGCCAGACACAATTTGGGATCTTGTTCACTTAGAAGAATCCAAAACATCAATACATTTTTATGATGTGTCAGTCCACTGTAAAAGTATATTTATTTTTAGTTATTTATTCACAAATAGTTAGGTAAACTTACTCATTTAAAACATACAATAAATATTCAAAACTGCAAAAGTATGCTATAAAACTGGCTAAAAATACAATTGTTATTGCCACAACAATTGTATTTTTAGCCAGTTTTATAGCATACTTTTGCAGTTTTGTATTGTGATGAGGTAATCATAATAAGTCAAGGAAATGCCTGGGCAAAAGAATTTTTAAAATATATTTATAGCAGAAGCATGCTACAAGAGAACTGTGTCAACTTTAGAATGAGCATGGCTGCAGCCATTTTTTCCTTCTCGTTCCTAGTTGCCACATAAGGGAGGGAGGCACGGAGGGAGGGGGGTTTGCCAGCGGTTGCGCTAGACAAAACAGACTTTCTCTCTCAGACTTTCTCTCATGGGAACCAAGGTCACTGGTTGCTCCCGAGACTGCGGGCTGGGCGTTTCATGAAAAGCCCGCCAACAAGCTGAATGGGGAAACATAGTTGCTTGCATAGATTTAGGGTTGGGATTTCTTAACTTTGTATTGGGGAATTGTTATGCATCTCTTCAGACTTGGTTTCACTTTTGAAGTGCCAATACTCTGTATCAATAAACATGTTTTTTGAGGAATTTGCAAGCCTCGGAGTTCTGCTTTATTTGTCTCTGTCGATCGGAACCATGACATTCTGTGTTTAATCACTCTGTTAAAACCTGTTCCATCACAATAGAGAATGTTCACTCCATAGTGCAGCAAAATTAACAGGCTGTCATGAAAAACAATAATATACCACATATTGAGCAAGGAGAAGTGAAACCTGGGTTATTCTAGTCCTGAGTAGAATATTTATAAACTAGCCAAACTGAAACAAAAGCTTAGAAACCAAAAGCAATAACTTAAAAATAGGTTGGTAGTTCATTTACAGTCAGTACGGAGTCTTCAGCCTAGACTCTAGAGAAAGGGATCCTGCTGAGTATCCAAACAGCCTAGCTATATGTGTGTGCATGTGTGTGTGCATGTATGTGTGTGTATGTGATATGTGTATGAGTGTGTGTGTGTAAAATCATACGCACATAAACACACACAGAGTTTTTTTCCCCATGCTAAATTATACGTTTGAATGAAATCTCTCTCACTGCCTAGGGAGTCTTCCCACCTCTTTGGATATTTGCATTTATCTTCCAAATCTATTTTAATGAGCTTTGTATTAAAAACTGGTGCTCATACCTCTTGAGCCTGATGAATGGGTAATTACAGCTTCAATTCCCAGCACAGGCCTTTGAAAACTCATCTTGTCACTGAAGTTATGGGCATAATATTTTAATTGTAGATAAGATAGCATTGTGATATTGATTGGATTGAATGCTCAACCCACTATAATGATATTCTAATACTTCTATCTAGAAGTTTTCTGAAAGGAGAGATGGATGACTATTAAAAGAGAATATGGATCTCTTATTTTTTTTTAACGAATTATTTCATTATTTTACCAACAACTTTAGGATTGATACCCAACTCTTTTGTTTGTATGTGCATAATATAGCATGGTTTTGAGCTGATACCATTAATGTATTAGCAAAACCGGCTAAGTAATTGTAATATTTTAATTAAAGTCCTGACCAGGCCAATTGCTTTTTATTCTGTATTAAGGCAAGAAGGGAGAGAGAGCTTTTCATCCTTCTAAAAACAGATTGAAATATATTCATTTGCCACCTCCCAGTGAGTTCAGTACTAGTGCTAATTAAATACAACTTTACAAATTTTCATATCTGATTTTAAGTGTCATGTTTGCATGACCTTTTTTTCTTGTCCAGAGAATACAATCATGCTTGTATTCATGCTGTTCACTTACAACATATATGAATGTTCTTGCTGGCATTTGTGGTCTCTCTGTAGTTGTGTGAGGCATATGGGATTAGTACAGCTTCCAGAAAGGGAGCTATGATAAACAAAATACAAAGAGAGAAAGAGTTTTATATATCTCAAAAACTAAGCAATTTTATTATCTTACAAGCTTTCATACATCATGTCCACTTCATACGGTAAATGCAGTAAATTCCTGAGAGAGCTTTCATGCCTACATATATACAGTTTCAATATATTGGTAGAGCCACCCATCACTTCAGTTCAATAAAAATATGTAGAGTTAAAATGGCAGTGCTTTATGCTGTTCTTTTAAAACTAAGATCAATTTCAGAAAGCCTGAGTAGGTCCCTGGAGTCATGACTGACATAATTAATCTCAGTACAGGCTTTATTCTGCACCTGTATGTTTGGCCCAAGATATAACGGCTACTATCACAGTCCATTATATTTCAGCTTGGGGAGTGATTGCCTAATTCATTTGTTGAACACCAGTCCAGCACTAATGCAAGATGAGGGCAAATGGCAAACTTTCTTATGGAAAGTACAATTTTACACCTGGGCTGTACTGTTTAAAACTGCTAGGTGCACATAGCTGAACATTTTGTTTTGTCCAATATTCCTTCCTCTTACAACAAAATAATGTGTTCTTGGGCTTCTATCTAAAATTCCATATTTCTACATGGTTTATTTTTATAGTTAGTTGTTCTGGAAAAAGTACTAAGTGCTGTAGTCCTCCAGCCAGAATACCATAGCCATATTTGTTCTACATCTCTCACCAAGTCCATTATGAACAAGCCTACTAAAGAATGTCCAAATTCCCCATGGGCAAGATCTACTTCTGAGATAAAGCAGATGGCTCTGCTGGATTTAGTTTTTATATTTTTAATTTCTGAGCAATAATCTAAGATGAATAATAAGTCAGTTTATTTTTATATTATCATTTGAGCTCTTTTTTTCATAAAAACACTTATCCAAATGTCATTGGGCAAACAAACAATACATTTGCTTACCCAAATAGGTGCATTTTCTTTCAATGGAAAGGACATTTTTAAAGAAAAAGAAAATATAAAATTGACATATTTTATATAGAGAATATCTTGCTTCTTAGCTCTTGAAAATCCAGATTAGAATTACTATCTAATATTACTGGGGGGGGGAGGCTGATTGACTGATTGATTGTTTGCCATCAAATTGGTCTAGATCAGTGTTTCTCAACTGAAGTCCACACAACTTGAAGATGTGCGGACTTCAACTCCCAGAATTCCCCAGCCAGCAACAGCCAACTTTGCTGGCTGGAAAATTTTGGGAATTGAAGTCGATACATCTTAAAGTTGATATGTTTGAAAAACACTGTTCTAGTGGGTTACCACTCCCCCCCCCCTTTGTAGCTGGGAATAGTTCTGCCAATTTATTATAGCTAAGGTCAATATTCAGATATTTTTCAAAGAGTTTACCAAACTGTTTTCTAAAATTCTCCATAAACTGGGTTGGGAGAACTGACATCTAAAACATAATATGTCATATATGCCCACTATCAAAGTCAAGTTTAGCACTTAATGGTAAGTACATCAACGTTTTGGAAAGAATTGTATCAAAGATTACCAAAGGAATCTGAAATTTTACTTATTATTGTATTTTGGAGGTTGGTTTTTTTTACATTTTCTGACTATCTATTCTATTTATATACTTCAAAGTATCTAAATTCATATCCAATTTTGCCTCTTCTATAAGAGAAATCTTTCAGCAAACAGTCAATCAGATACCATGAGATATTGTCCTTGTTTTCATTTCCCCTGAATAGTTTAATCCTGAAATAATGCTAGTGTACCACAAGGTGATACAAATGGTAGTAACATTTAATCATTCAAAGATATTCCATGCCTGCATTCACGCAAACCACTAGTGTTGATTTTAGACTGACCTTTGGGATTTAATTTTAAATAACCTAGAAAATTTAATCGCTATCTAAACTGTTGGAATTCCAAACAAGGGTATAAAGCCCTTGAGTTGCACTGAGTTCTGTTCACCCTACGCATGTCCTATTTTATCGTATGGAAAAAATTAAACTCATAGAGACTTCGCTAGTATATCTTTCTTTCCTCTGTTTAAATATCTTCTGTAAAACTCAAACAGTTTTAGATAATTATTCTGCAGAATCGTATAATCCATGAGTAGGCAACCTTTTCTTAACTGGGGACCTTTTTTTTTTTTTACACTTTTGGTGGATTCCTCTGGAACAGGGTTTCCCAAAGTGGTCAGTATTGATCCCCCCAAGGGTTGACTACCGTTGTTGTTGTTGTTAATACTCCTATAGTGAAAATTGCATTTATTAGATTATTAATAAATCCTTGAGGGTCAATGAACAATCTGAAACTTTATGAAGCAGTTGATAAGCTAGAGAGTTTGGGGTCCCATACTCTAGAAGTGGGGTCATGGCAAAGATGCAGGGAAATCACTAGAAAAGGTATGGACAGAATCTGGGGGCCCTTTTGCATCTATTTCTTCATTGGTTGGCATTAAATTACATCAATGAAACCCATCAAGTGCTTTACAGTTTTATTTTATTGTTGTTGCTGGATTAGGGAAACAAAACCTTGCACCATCATAATTCTGCAGTACATTCATAGAAAGTTCTGGGTGGTCTGCAAAAAGTGGCTGGAGCTGATACACCTGTACATATATAGGCATTTGGAAGTAAATCCCACTGAGTGATAAGAGTTTTGTTTTAAAAAGTGCAAAATATCATATTCAGTCTTATCCTCATTAAATCAATGGATATTAGCTGTAACTGTGGTTCATTAATTTCAAACAAACTAATGTAGAACTTTCCTTGGATCAATTCACATCAGTCATATGTCACTGGGAAATCACACTAGCCTGTCATAAGTTATTCCTTGCAGATATGGGCAAGCAGAATTATAGTAAGATATTCTCCAGATTAGTACATATATAAACCTAGCTTTTAGACTGATTGACTGATTAATCGGTCGAATGATTGGTTCATTTTTCAAATGACTGTAAATATTAGGGAACAGGATCTTCCCATAAAAATGGGAAATCATTTGGCTGGACACCATTTTAGAGATGGGAAGCAAAATTCTGGACAATAAATCTTATGATAACAGTGCTTTTGCTATAGTTAAACTATTTAGCTATAGTTCTAAAAACTGCTCTCTATCGTATGATATGTATGACAGAGCAGTTTTTAGAACTATAGCTAAATTGAATATTCCATTAATTATATAAGAGGACGATTAGTGGGAAGATTATTCTGACAGCAATTAATAAATGTTTTTGTTGATAGTTTTGTATGCAAAAACTGTTACACTTAAAATAATGTACAATTGTTATGCTTTTCTAGAGAAGTGCCTTTTGACTTGTAAAAATTTTCATTTATATTTTTGTTCATAATTTTTAAACAATATTAAATTTATGATTTTACATTAGTAAATGGTCTTTGTTAAAAACATATTTCAAATGTAGCATTACAGAATAAATATTATTTTTTGGAGTCTTGACTTAATGATGTACCAAAGCTTATTGTATTAAAAAAGCCAAGGATACAAGCCAAATAGGATTGGCTGGGCTCAAATTTCCTATGATTAGAGTGCTGTTCCAAAGAAGGGACTCACCAATTACTTCTTACCTTTTTAGTTTCTGTATGCCTCCTAACAGATGCAGGAAACTTCAATAGAATGGGAGATATTAGTGGAGTCTCTAAAGAAAAAGGGTCTTAAACCCAATTTCCTTCAGTAGGTTTTCTTCTGGCCCAGCACTGTTTCGACAAATGCTTTTGTTCACAGAAGAACCCAGCTCATATTATCATTCTCTAATGTTCTGCTGTTTGTGAATGTGCTGTAGGGATCCCAGGGAATTTGTTTGAATTATTATTGTTGATTGACTTTTTGTAGACAATGAGAATATTACTGTGCTCTTTGCTCCAAAGGAACAGGCAGCCAGTCTCCCATCCCTGTTCCATGCTACACAATAAATGGTTTTTTATTTTTATTCATACTTTGGCATGTAACATGGGTACTTGATGTTTTTAAGAAGAAAAGGGCACCAATAGATGCTTCTGAGACTGAGATTGGTACAGTGCAGGGGTCGGCAACCTTAAACACTCAAAGAGCCACTTGGACCTGTTTCCCACAGAAAAGAAAACACTGGGAGCCGCAAAACCTGCACGCATGCTCGTGCGCGCGCAGGAGGGGGGCTTGATTGAAGAGTTTAATTAAAAAGAAATAGAGGCTGCTATGCATATCTCTCTCTCTCTCTCTCTCTCTCTCTCCATCTCCCTCAATGAACATATCATTGAGAAACCTAAAAGGTTAGGTTGAGGTCAGTCTTCCTATCCTAGAAAAAGTCTATTTATGCAAGTTGACACCTATTTGATAACACCTAACCAATCAATCAATCAACTTTATAAAAAGAAATCAGTATATGTATTATTCCAACTCTCTTTAAACTATTTATTAACTTCACATTTCTTCTTTGTGTATGATGCCCAACTCATCTGAGTGGTTCAGGTCAGTTTTATAAGAATGTCAGTCTTGTTTTCTCAATCTTTGTGTTTAGTTTGTTTTTATTTTTTTCCAGAAAACATTCTTTCTAATCTGTTCCAAGTTCTGTATGTAGTTGAAGTTTCACAGCATCGGAACACGTATGCTGTATTTAATGGCAAACATGTAAACATATTGTGCATTATTCAGCTCTTTCTTTTTAAAAATATGTCTATACTTGTCGTCATCACTATATCTTTGCAATAATTGTTGAATCACATTTCAGATGGTAGATTCCATCTAACACTACTTTATCACTTATAATGTTAATATTATAAATAATGTTAGACACTTTAGAATATATTTTCTCTATTAGTTATTTCATGTACTTCATTTTTAAGAAAATCATTAAGTTATATGGGATATTTATAAAATAATAAAGTAATATATCTGGACTATACCATTTGGAGTAGGATATGATATTAAATTC
Organism: Azemiops feae; assembly: GCA_023970755.1. Classification (NCBI taxonomy): domain Eukaryota; kingdom Metazoa; phylum Chordata; class Lepidosauria; order Squamata; family Viperidae; genus Azemiops; species Azemiops feae. The sequence continues at coordinate 531,876 of JALGBA010000982.1, read as the reverse complement.
TGCTACACCAGCAAAATTTGAAGATAATAACATCTGGAGATTTACACTGTCTAGCAGTGAGACGAATGACAAAAGTGGTAGTTTTTGCTAGTTGTGCAGTTTCCCTATAGAATTTAGAACTCTCTAAAATGAATGTTTCAGATTATGTTGGAAGTTTATCAATGTACGGAAACTCCTCACTGCTGATGCTGCCCCTTTAATCCACAAAGATCTGTGAAGACAGGCAATGGGAAAGGACTAGAAGAATGAGTCCAAGAGAATTATCCCCAGTCTCTTCTTACAATGCTAATTCTAAATGAATAGGGTGATAGAATTCTGGATAGAAATATTAAGGAACTTAATTTGCAGTGCATGTGATGGGGCTCCACTTATTTATTTGTTATTATTTATAGCCCAATTTTCTGCTAAGATTGAATCCCAAAGCAGATTGGTTGGTTATAGTGGTTTTTAATTCAGTGTACAGACACAATATAATTAGAGATGCTTGGGTGTGTACATGAGAGACAGAAAAGGCAATTTTGTTTGGATTCTGGCATCTGATGTGGGTCAATTAATTTGGAGTGTAGATTTATATCTTAAGTAGATATCTGAAACTGAACTGACCCAGGAGTTTCCAACAGAGTATGTCTTATTCAGAATAAAATTGTTGGTCTACTTACAAGTGGAATAAAACCTTTGCTAGGCAGAAAACATATTATGCCCTTTAGGTAGAATATCCAGTTCAGAGTAACCACTATAGATTAAGAAACACACGATAGACGAATGGACATGGACATGGAAATCCTCACATACACCAGTGCAGAATGGTGTATGAAAAGAGCAATCTAGCACCATCACTCTGGTATGGATAAGTGAAGCAAAAATCAATCTGTAATATGTGATAGATCAAGTTGCAGCATCACGCAACCATGCTGACAAATCATATTTTCAAGTAATACATTGCAGCAGCTTACTCAAGCAGATGTCACCCAGACTTGTTGGATTGCAATTCTCATTATTCCTGGTCCAGTATATCTGGTGTCACCTGGTTGAGCAATGCTTTATTACCCTGCGTCCAGTATTTGGGAAATATGCCACGCAGAGCCACATGTGTGAGATGAGCAGCCATATAAATCTACTAAATAAATAAATAAGTCAGCAATGTCTCCTGAAGTTTTTATATAGTTAAAAAAATGTCTGGGATTCATCTATAACTAAGAAGACTCAGTGACTGCCCCATATATGTGTAATATACTGTATAAATAACGGTCACCGAATAACTTTGGGCTAATCAAATTTCTTAGAATGAATATGCTGAAAGGAAGAAAAGTCATCATGTGTCCTATTCTGATCTCCTTGAATAAAACACATGAATCATATCTATAACATTTGTTTCTTTTGACAATTAGGGATTTTTCAAAGACTTCTTATCATATGGCAGTTAATTTCTGAATACACATGAATGTAAAGTATAAAAAAATATAGGAACCTTACATATTCTCAACTAAGCTATCAGTCCACCTAGTTCAGTGTTGCCTATATTGACAGCTAGCAGTTTCTCGGGATTTTAATCAGCTCTGTTTGGAGATGCTACAAATTGAACCTGGAATAGTTTGCATGTAAAATCTACTTTACAAAGCTGAGTGGTTGTGACTATCAATATGAAAAAAATAAAATGAATTTAATTGATATTTCAATATAAAAATGTAAAACGAATTGCAAGTACCTTTTGAAATTCACATACATAGCTATCAAACTATTCCCAGGAACGTTATGTAAAACTCAGAAAAAAATGTCTTGATGTGTCTGACTGTGTATAACCCTTAGCCAGTGGGATACAGGTAACTATATGTTGGCTTGCAAGTTAGTCTTATATGGCCACCCATCTCAAATACAAGATACTAGGTGGTTAACAATTAAACATTCAACATAACGAAGAAATGGGTTCCATTCCTCATTCAGAAAGAAGCTTAGACAAATGCCTCCCTGATTCCCTGGGTTATAAGAAAGGAGAGAAGGTAGATACAATCAAATTTGCAATCAATCAAATCTTGATTAAGGCCATAGATCATAAAATATTGTTATGTCTGCCTATCTCAATAAAGCATAGTTATAATACACTTATGGAGTTGATTTTTTTGGTTTGGTCTACCCCAGGGGTGTCAAACTGCCGGCCCGTGAGCCGGTTGCATCATGCAGATCCCGTGCCCACCCCAGCTCTGGCAATGTGAAAAAAGTCGCAATACGTCACGTGGTGCAGCAAGTTTGACACCTGTGATCTACCCAGTGAGGCTGACAACTTTTAGAATCAATTATGAACATTGAAAGAACCACCAGTCAAGAGATATGCTACAGGCTAGCACCTGGCAGAGCAGGGGTCTTCAAACTTGGTTCTTTTATGACTTGTGGACTTCAACTCCCAGAATTCCTCAGCCAGAGTGCCTGGCTGAGGAACTCTGGGAGTTGAAGTCCACAAGTCATAAAAGGGCCAAGTTTGAAGACCCCTGTGGTAGAGTAACAAAAAAGGCCTTGGAAAAGATTTCAGAAATCAGGATGTGTCTATACTTACCAAGATCAGAACTGTGCAGAAAATGGTTTTCCCTATGGGACTTTATGGAAGTGAAGCTTGGAATTTGAAGAAATAGGATAGTAAGAGTACTGATGCTTCTGAACTTTGGTTGGAGGAGACTCCTAAGAATACCATGGATAGCCAAGAAAACAAACCAATTGTAGAGAGTAAAGAGGATAGTCTTGACAGAGAGGGGAGGTCTGTTACCAAAGCCACAAGGAAGGAAGGAGGCATTCAGAAAAAACTTCTCAGACATCTCCCTAATTCACATTATGATAATAAAGGGAGAGGAGATAAATTATAATCAGACTTGCAAGTTTGGTGTCAGCCCCAAGATGGAAATCAGACCAAGAAATCAACTTGACATTCAAACCAAAATTATTTTTATTAATATAGCAATGGAATCTTGCCTCTGAAACTGTTATTGGGAGGAATTTTTCCCCTAACTGCAAGGTAACATTGAGTCCTTAAGATTAATAGCCCTTAATAGACTTACCTTGCAAATAAATGTATGTAAACTTTTTGAAAGCCGTCAAAATTAGTGACCATCACTACATTTTGTGATATTAAATATTAGTTGGAGAATGTACTTAGTAGGCAGACTTAAGCTTAATTTTGTAATTAAGCAATCTAAATTTGGTTTTTGGTACTATCTAATAACATTTTCCACTTAGCACTATACAGCAGCTATCTGGCTGTTGTTAATAGGAGGAACATATTGGATTTAGTTTTAAAAGCTTTCTAGATGGAAGGATTTATACTGTATAGTAGAGAATTCTGTAATTCTCTGCATCAATGTAAGGAAAGATTGAGTATTTTCACTGCTTTATGAAATGCAGGTCTTTTGTCCTTAAACACCTTCATATTATGGTTTAATTTCTAAGCTTCCTTGGTAGGAGTTCACTGAATTAAAAAAAAAACCCTGCATTTTCAAACAAATTTCACTTTGGCCTTTTCAGCAATGCCTTGCAAATTTCACCACTTTTCATCTCATACAGTTCTTCAAAAGATGCCTTAATAATTGCATGAGAGCGAGAATGAATCTGAAGAGCATTCAGGCAGCTAATATAAGTGCAGTTGTAAAGGCTTTGTATTATAAACCCAGAATAATTCTGGAATGACAACTATAGTCTCTTCTCCAACGGGAGGAATGTCTTATATTATGAAAGGAATGATTTTCATAATCAAGTTTGCTTTTTAAAGAGGGCTCAGCATATTTTCATTTCAGTGGGAATAAATCCAAGAGTGTTTTATGTCTTTTATTATACTTGTTAAAGGTCTATGAATCTAGACTGTAGTAGAAAACAGTACAGAATGTAGGCTTTAAGCTCTGTTTTCTCCAGTAGATGTCACTTACAGTACATAATAATTTATGTAAAAAAAAAATAAGAGTAGTATTTGATCCTTATCTATTTGAAAGCCTTTTTAGTGCTTGCGGTTTCTTACACAGACAATAAATTCAGGCATTTAAGTTCTTTAAACACCAACAGTGAAGCAAATTAGTTTATTTCCAGTTTGATGTAGAGAAGTGTTTTGATAAAAATTGCATTAGTTGGGGGGGGGAAAAGAGAGAGAGAAGGAAATACATTTCATGCGAAATACAACATCTGGATTGCAATCAACACCCTAGTCTGGAGAAACTTGGGTTTAAAATAATTTTACTCACTCAAAAATGTTATTTGTTTCTGTTTTTCAATCACCCCATATATTAATAAGGAATGTACTACTTGAGTGTGCATGCTCATATATATCTGCAAGCTTGGCAAAATTTGCAGAATTAAATATACATACCTGAAGCGGGAAGAAAGAAAGAAAGGAAAGGAATAATGCCCAGATCTGCTTAATGATAACTATATGTACCATGTAGACCTAATGATGACTAATGGGGAGAAGAAAATGAAAATTGAAATGGAGAATTTAACTAGAGTGGCTTGGAAGACTTCATGACTGGCTCTCTAGATTTCTGGATAGGGACACTGAAATATTATTATTTTTATTGAATCTTATTGGAAAATAAAAAAATAACAGGCATGAGTGCTGATTTACAAGTGCAATTGGAACTCACAGATATGCAAAAATAGGGAAAAAATCATTTAGGAAAAAGATACAAGTTGCAATGGAAGTTAGAATCAGCCATAAAAATAACTGAGTGTGTTTACTGCTCATAGGATATGGAGTAGTTTTTGGGGGAGAGGGAGACAAAAAAAAATGGATGGGGTCAAAAAATGGAAAATCCTGAAAAAGACCATGGCTGATGGGCGGCTGAAACAGTGAACAGAATCACTATATAATGCAACATACTGTTGTAACTTCCATTTGTAGAAATGTCGACTTTAGAAGAAAAGTTAACTGTGACAGTGACAGTTATGAATTAAAAGTTTTTTATTTAGAAAGTAAAATAGTAAACTTTATGGCAATATATTCATCTCTCAAAAACAGCATGACCAGAGTTTGAGGTTGAAACCAAAGGATGCACTGTTTCCTTACAACCTTCTCTAGCAGGCGCCATTCAACTGTGGCCCGTTTCCTGTGGGCGATAAAGAGAAAAGCATATCATACAGCTACATACTGTTGTAACAGGAAAAAAAAAACCTGAGAAAAGTAAGCCATCCTGTTTTGAATCTTTAATAGTGAAAATGGGACACAATCTTTTTGCAATAATTTATAGATTAACCTTTTCACATATTGTAAAACTTGCTTTAGGATATTTGTTCTCCAACAACAGTATAATTGTTACTTGTTTCATCCTATATAAGCTTTGTAGGTGTACTCTTTGGATATATTTGGTTTTAAGCCCTATTTGTTCTCACTTTGTGATTGTGCAATTATATTTTTGTAAACATCAACAGGAAAGGAGAAAAGGAAACATATCCTGCTTAGGACAATCTTAGAAAATTGTCTTCCATAATCCATAATCTACCCTAAATTTTAATCACTGCATGTCTTACTTATCTACATGTTTTATGCAGCTCTTTAATTCCTTCAGCAGTAGCAAAACCAACACTGAATTATTTTTTTTAATTACTCAACAGGAAATTAAATTTCTGCAAGGAACTTCTCTGCTTTTAGCAGCTGTGGGAGAAGTAGGATTTCTTTTTTATATGGACATGCACAAGGAGAAAAGAAATTCATTCCCAGGTTTCTACTTATTCTGCTCTTAAAAGCAGGAGAATTAACACCTTCTATATTCAACATGTGATCTTAATTCAAGGTATTTCATCCTTAGGGATATTGTATCTGCAAAAATCTGGCTAACGGCCAGATGGCAGCAAAAATGTGCTGTATATAACTGCATAGTATATACGTTGTAAAAGCTTTTGTGCTCTCCATATAATATATGGGTACAGGTAAAACATTTCACATATATCAATTAAAAGTACATATATCTCGACTTCCGGTTTGCCATCGCGGCTGCTGCAGCCGCTGGAAGGTGAGCTCCGTCTTCCGCGTCCAATTTTACTCCGCTGGGGGACCCTGGAAAGGGTCGAAAGTCACCCTGTAGAGGCGACAAGCAAGGAGGGGACCCCGCTTGATCACGGGAGGGCAGCAGCCCTTCCGCTCGATCCGGGGCAGCCCTCCAAACCGGCGGAGGAAAGACCGGCCATAGTAATATGGCCCATCATTAGGCTACAGACAGCCGAAGTCAAACTTACCACCAAGCACTTCGAAAACAACACGGATGAAACTGGGTGAGATCAGATCTTATCTTTACCCTAAGTACTTTCTCTTCCTGAAAAAGCTGCCTGAAGTATCTTTCCCCCTGTGAGGAGAGAGGGAAGGGAATTTCTATCCCACTCTCTAAGAGCGGCGTCTGACTACCCAGGGGAATTAAAGCATTAAAAGTACAACTTTAATCTAATTGGATTTATATGTTCCTGAAACTTGGAGACCAAAAATTTTCCTATTTTTATTGGAGACTCTTGCTTTTATCTACAAAAAAGAAATAAAATTGGAAAAAGGATTATAAAAATTTTGGACTTAAAAAACCTTAAACGGCATCGGTGACATCATGTGGCGAAGTTTGGTATTACAACTTGTTATTTCCTAAAAGAGACTTGGCTCGAAGCCCAGACCTTACATAAGACTTTTCTGACCTTGGCACTACCTGTGAGAGACTTAGCTGTAAGAGAACAGCTGGGCGGCATAACTGGCCAATTTGAACTGTGAATGTAAACCTTTACTGACTTTCAGAGTTATATGTGGGAAATTGCTTTCCTATCTCTTTATTTGAGGAATATTGGTCACTATATGAGATGATGAAATACCTTGGACTATAAAATCTTGCCTGACAAACAACTTCTACTATAAAGACTATTTATAAACACATGAAAGAGATGGATGAAGACCAGGAAAGACCTTTCCATGTTGAAAGCAATACATGAAACCATCCTTTCAGCTTGTGATAAAATAAGACCTAACATAAAAGATCAAGACGTCAGCTTAGATACACAAACCCAAACTTTGACTACAACCAAAGAACTAACAATGCAGAAGATAACAGAAAACGTGCAACAATCAAATATTAAGACAGAGGACTCAATTGATCAACAAATACAGTTAATGGAAAATCCAGAAAAGGAAGTGACAACACTGAAAATGGAAATGACTTTCTATATAAATCAGAAGAAATTTGAGAAAGAAGAACAGATTGAATGGAAGACAAACATATCAGGGCAAGCATGGGGAATTGGAATAACAGGGAGACAACTTAACGAATACAAATGGGCTAGTCCAGGGGTAGGCAACCTCGGCTCTTTTATGACTCGTGGACTTCAACTCCCAGAATTCCTGAGCCAGCATGGCTCAGCTTGGAAACCTCTCCCTTTCCCCTCAGCATGGTTGGCTCAGGAATTCTGGGAGTAGAAGTCCACGAGTCATAAAAGAGCCAAGGTTGCCTACCCCTGGGCTAGTCCTTCCAAAAAAATGGCAATTAAATGGTCTCCTTTATTTCAAATAACATATAAAATAATAGAGGGAGATCTATTTGATGATCTAAAAGCACTGATATGAAAGCCTAGTTGGCAAAGGAAGAAAGCCAGAATAAGGTTGAAGAAAATTGGGGTTTTGATTTATTAGAGGGGATTTCATATTATTAATTAGAGGGTTAAAGAGAAAAGTTGAGATAAGGTGAATTCTGGTTATTAGATTTAAAATATTTGGAAATTAGTTGAAAATAAGGACTTTATCTGTTTAATATTTAAAACTTAGACTAAAAGGAAAAAGAAAATTAATTATTAGGAATATGTTTGATTTATTGATTAATAAATATATTAATATATTTATATATATAATGGTTTTGATTTATCAAAGGGGATATTGTATTATTAAGTAGATGACTTAATATGTTGGGAAATGGATAACTCTTAGGAAATAGAACAAGATTATATTCAAATAGATAAAATGTGTATTTTGGATATTAGATTCTGTTATGAATTGAGATAAGGGAAATCTTGGTTACCTAAAGCCTGAAAATTATAAATATTAAAGGTTAAATTGGAATATTGATGGGAAACTAAAAATTGGGTAAAAATTAATAACAGGATATGGATTGTTTATGAAGATTGAATGTAATTAAGATAAGTATAAATTAAAAAAATATTGATAAATGTAATAATGATGTTTTTATTGAGTTAATATAATAAGAATTATACTAGCTTGAATACGAGACAGTAAATGTTAAGGGAAAAAGAAAAGAAATATTTGATGTTCTAACTTGAGATTTGTACTAAAGATTTTGTTATCGAACTATTGATTAACCCAGCCACCACGTTGCTTTTTAAATACTTAAATGTAAAATTGGAAAATTTATAAAATATTATTAAAAAAAGTACATAGATCTCTTTGAAGATCTTAACCCCATTGAAATGAATGAAATAAACAAGGAATTACCACTAACTTATGTCTCAATAAAGCATATGACTATGTTAACTTTCTTTGGATTAAAATCAAAGATCTATGAAGCTGTTTAGGGCATTCTGAACTATTTACAGGTTTTGCTTTGGTACAACTTGCTAGAAATTAATGAATTTTCTATAATGAAGATTGGAAACTCAGGTCCTAAACCTATTAAAGTTCTTAAACGGTCCTTAAATGTTTGCTAAGAAGTGCCTTTAAAATGAGTGGGGCTTAGTCTCAGATAACTTGGAACAAAATTACAGTTTAAACACTTAAATCTTTGACATGTCTTCTTAAAAATAAGTCCCAGTTAGATTTACTCTCAGGGATATGAATACAGTTTAAGTCTTCAATTTATGAACTAGTTCCATTCCAGAGGTTTTTGTCTTTAAGTTGAATTTGTATATTAGTCAGAACACTATACATTGTACTGTATTATACAAGTAGCATAGTGTAATGAACATGAACCATTGCTTATTTAACTTGAATCATTGTGTATTTAACCCAAATTTTGCTACAATAAGCTCCTTACTTAATTTTGGTTGTCCTTAAACTGGGGTGTTCTTAACTCAGGGACTTGCTGAATAGGATTTAGAAATATATGATTTGTAAATTTAGAAATTTAGAAAATATGATTTGTAAATTTTCCATAACTCCGTAATTTTCTATAATGTTAATTGCAACTTTCTTGGTACTGATGTGAAAGTAACATTATTTCTTTTCATGAAGATATAGCAATATATACAGTAATGTATCCTGACATTGTGGTATTGAATATTTTTCTTGAAAAACAAGTCTGATGTCCTCTAATTATTCACCATACCTGTTATAATTCATGACTGACATTAGCTTTTAAAATAGGTCACTCTTTGCCACTGGTTCATACTTTTCCATTTTCATTTTTTTTTTTAAAAAAGGCATTATCATTATTTCCCTAATCAGCCCGGCCCAATCTACCTCTGCATTGCTACCTTATCATGCAGAAATTAGGTAATGCAGCTATATTTTGTATTACTATGTGCAGATAATATAAATGATCATGAATGAAGGTGAATATACATGTCCCAGGATAATGTTCCAGGATCCAATCTGGGTCAGTCACCGTGACCAGAAGTTTTGTCTACTGAGCTTTCGGACTCGTTCTGGAGCCCATCTAGAGAGAAGTTCTCTGAGGATGGGGGCTCCAGCTACGAGTCCAAAAGCTCGGTAGACAAAGCCTCTGGTCCTGGGGACTGACCAGATTGGATCCTGCAATATAAATGATCCAAAAGACAGACTAGTGAATATGATAATTTAGGGAATAAGAAAAGGACTGGTATCATTTGTTCACTGTGTTTTTTTATTAGGAAACGGGCTGGCTTCTTAAAATATAATAAACTGGATCCTAAACTACATATGAATGCAAATGTCCTCCAGCAGAAACAAGGAAAACCCCTTTCTGATTATTGATCCTTAATTGTATGCCCATGCTATAATTACTCCTACATTTTGGAGTATTAGAGAAGCTATTAGACAGCTTTAAAAGGAAGAAGTCCTTTGGATAATGGATGGTCACCATTGGATGTATTACAGTAATCCTTGACTCAAGACCATTTCAAAGTTCTTATGGTAGCCCTGAAAAAAATGACTTATGATCAGTCCTCACATTCATGATGGTTGCTGTGACATGATCACGATTCAGGCACTTGGAAACTGGTGTGAATTTACATGGGTTGCAGCATTCCAAGGTCACATGATTAACTGGCTTTCGTCAAGCAAAGTCAATGGGGAAAGCTGGATTCACTTAACAACCGTGCGGTACGCTTCATGACAACGCTGATTCACTTAATGACTGCAGCAAAAAAAATGGATGCAACTCACTGAACAATTGCATCACTTAGCAATAGAAATCCCGGTCGCAATGGTGGTCATAGGTTGAGGACTATTTGACCTGGATGTGTTTTATCATAATTTTAGGGGTTTTATTCATGTTTTGTTTTTATGATCTAAAATGTTACTTTTGAGCCCAGCAGTACAAAAAAATAAATCAATGTTATAAAATAGACTTTCAGAATTCCAGAAAAACTGCATGGGGAAAAAAAGAATTGCAAGAAATTATGTATAGATATTATCACAGGGGAATTGGGAGGAGGGAGGCAAAAAAGTCAAGGCAGTGACTACAGTTGCATAATACACATACAATGGGGCATAGCTGCTGCCTTGCCTTTTTTTAACCTCTCCTGCAAGATATCCTTGCCTTATCCATTGGCAAGCAGTAATAACGCCTTTTCCTTCATAGCTTCCAGGTTCTCAGCTAGTATGTTCAGATTCAAGCATCTCTGTAGCCAAACTTCAAAATATTATTTACTTGTTCTAAATATATAAAAATAATCTTTAAACTATTCAGTCATCTTTATACTATCACTTCTTGCAGCTGTTTGCATACATGATACAGAGATAAGAGTAATGGAACATAGAAAGATATAGTAGCTGTGTAACAAGAATACAAGTGATTTTTTCAAAAAAAATTGCTCTGTTGTCAGGCCCAGACCAACATAGACAACATAGAATAATCCAGTCAAAATTCAGTTCTTTATTTGTTCATACCAAATAGACAGAATCTTGCCAGAGTAAATCTTTACTACTCTCTCTCTCTCTCTCTCTAATGGATATATCCTGGGAGATTCTAGGGAATGGCTGTTCTAACTCTCTTCCTCTGTCTCCCATCCAGCTGTGGCTATGTTGTCTCTTGTCTCAACCTTGGAACATGTCCCCTTCTTCCCGGGGAAACTGCCACACCAATGGTAATCCCTCACACCACCTCCCCCTCTGTAGGCACCACCCATCACATCCATAGAACATATGCTAATTACTAAAGACTGCTTTAAATAGAAAAAATATTTTAAATTCACCTTAACACTTGTACAGGTGGAGGAAAGGGCAAATCAGTAGGGTGGAGTTTATTATTTGGAAAAGAATCGGAAGAAATCCCATTCTCTTGTACAGCTCAACCTAACAATAGCTATTCAGAAAGGACAGGAATGGTAAAGAAACAGAAGTGCATAAGGTTTTAAAATAAATTGATCAGAATTCATATTCAGATCTGTGTTGACCATAAATTCTAAAATATGGCCACCTCTATTTATATTTGTTTGTGTTACTACAGGTCGTCCTTTTCTTACAACCAGCCGTTTGAAGTTATGACACTGAAAAAAGTGACTTATGACTGTTTTTTATGACCGTTGCAGCATCCCCATGGTCACATGATCAGAATTCATACACCTGGCAACTGGCATGTATTTATAACAGTTGCAGTGTCCCAGGGTCATGTGATCACCTTTTGCAATCTTCTGACAAGCAAAATCAATGAAGAAGCCAGAGTCACTTAACAACCATGTTACTGTCTTAACAATTGCAGTGGTTCACTTAACAACTGTGGCAAGAAAGGTTGTAAAATGGGGCAAACCTCACTTAACAAATGTCTCGCTTAGCAACGGAAATCTTAGGCTCAGTTGTGGTTTTAAGTTAAAGACTACCTGTATTAAGTTTACAGAACTGCATATTCAAAATACACTTACATTTCTCTAACTATGCTGAGAAATTTAGATTGCAATTCTGCAGTTTCTGCAATGGCAACCTAAGGCTCATAGCAAAAGTTGAGTTTCCTCCCAAAATTAAAGAAAGGGATCTGACCTTGAAGGTTTAAAAGCTCCCCATGTCATTGCTTAACTGAAAAGAGGTATTTTCTGATGTGAGATGTTCTAATATTGAAAAGAGGAAAAAGGAAGCATTGGCAAAGGTGGGGCAGCAGAGTAGTCGGGTGATATGTGTACCCTGCCCATTGTTCTTTTTGTAAGTTTAATCTTAAAAGCCATCCATAATAGCATAATAACAATTGTCTGCTGTAAGCCTCCCTGGGAATATTGTGCACACTGCAGTAGTCAAGGAAAAATGAAACTGAGACATGAATAACTGTTGCCAAATCTGACTGAATCAGGAAGAGTCACAGGAGGGCACCAAGTAATTATAAAATAACATTCCTCCAATACTAACTTACTCCAGTATTAACATTCCGTAACTGTTCTTTATTCTGTAATAATGCTTTCTCTTTCCCAGTAGAAATAAGTGCTTCATAAATGATGACTGCAAGTTAAAAAGCATCTCTTCCACAGGTCAAGTTAGAGCAAGGAATATGAACCTATTTCAGTGCTCAAAACATTGAACAGTGTTTAACCAAATATTTGTTCATAAAAATCTGTTCCGTCCCTGATCATGAAGACGTGAGTAAAATGTTTTACACTTTGGAGAGTGAATCCTTTTTAAAATGGCTTTTTCTTTGGTCACCATTCAGAATTTATAAAGGCATATCTGCCTGGAATTTAAATATGGAGACCAGAAGTATACTTTGCTATTGGAAAAACACCGGAGACATTTCATTTTCTGACAGGACCATCTTGGGGATTGGTGAGGACACAAGGTTATCCTTTTCCAAAGTTATTTGACATCTAGGTCTCCCCTTCCATAATATTTTGACATGGGTTAATTGCCAACTTCACCTATTAAGATAATTATAACAAGGATTGTGCAACTTTCTTCTTAAAGATTAAGTACAATCTCAGTTTATTTGGATTCTGAAGTCATCAGTGACTGCATTTAAAATTACCTGATTTGACCCAATAAAAATATTGCATCAGAATTATCCCAGGAAGAAAACTGAATGCCAAGCAGCTGAGGAAATGCAATGCAAAACATAGTTGTTTGTTAGTTTTCAATGGGTAAATGATTAAAATCCAACACAACAAAATTAAGTTATTGTCAATGAGCAGAGTTTTCTCCTAATACTTCAGGCTCATCATTAGTTTTGAAATATCCAGGTTAATTCACCCATTCAGGTCTTTCCAAGTATTGATACTTTAGTCACACTGAAAACTGGCCAATATGAAATAGTTTGGATTGAAATGGCTATTGTGGCTGTCTTTGAAAAGATTTTGCTGCTCTCCAACAACTGCTCTAAACATGTGTAATTCACTGGATACTTATATCCCAGTAAATATCAGTCAGATCATCTGCAGTGAATATAATTTTAGATCAGTACCTGAATCAGTAAATATGCCATCTAACAAAGAAGAGTTACAATTTGTAAGTATTTTTATGATATCTTCAGACTGGATTGCAAACTAAAATTATCCAAAAAAAACAAAACAAAAATCAAAACATCTTTGTTTGTCTTTTTAATTATTTCCAGCCAAACAGAATTTTGTTAAGAATTCTCCTTTGTTAAGAGAATCATTTATGTCTGTCTGTCTGGTTTAGATCTTAAACCAAACTTTCTAAAAGCAGAAGTGAATTTCGTGTGGTGGGAGAAGCAAAGGAAAGAAACACAAAACTGAAAATGAGGTAGTTTCAGCCAAAGGTCTCAGAGACAAAATAATAATAATCCTCCCGTGGGATATGCAGTTCGTAGTGGTTCAAAAGGTTGCCAACACCAAACTTTTAGCTTCCTTCTTTCCATCATGTAACTCAAAATGATGCTATTTTTAAGAGGTTGGAAAGAACCTGCATGCTATCCCTATCTTATTCATCGTACCTCCAATCAGCCAATCCGCAAAGTAATACATAATCCCTAAATTAGACTTTACCCAGGATCCAGCATAATCCATGGCATATGTAGCAACCCCATGTACAAGGAAAGCTTCACAGAGCAAAATAAAATCCTTCCTTGATTGAATGAAAAAGGAGGGCTGGATGTGACAACAGAGAAAATGAAACTTCATTTCCCTGAAGTGGCTTGACATCAGGCTCAGACATAATGCGGTTTCTTTGATTTCAGTTTAGCATTACGTACAAACCTAGCCGTTGTGGTTAATAAGCCTATATCGCTAAATGTTACGTATAAGTGACATTTAACAAATCACAGTTTAAGTAGCCATGGTGGAAAACAGTGTTTGAACACTCAATATGTAGGGTACAAAATATTCTCTGGGTATATGCTTCCATGCAATAGAATGGGACTTTATTGAATATTAATTGATTTGTCTGTATTTATTCACAATTCTTTTTTTTTTCTTTTTTTTTTTAGCAAAGCAATCGAAGACAAGAGAAGACTTTGGCCAGTCAAAATACTTGTAAAATTGTTTATTTTAAATGAGAGAAAAAAGTGGTATTTGATCAGTTGGTAGATTTTGAACCAAGGAGATTATGGTAGGAACGGAACATAAAATTACCAAAAAAAAATGATTTTTTTTTTATTTACCACCTATAGCAAAGCTTACCGGTGTTGAGAAATTGTAGCCACAATTTACCAAGTATACTCTAATCAAATTGCCATTGGTTAGCTATGTGTTATTTGACACTGCCTTCCTCTATTTTGAATCATTTATGATTGCCTATGATTTGGAATCATTAGTACACAATTCATGTGTATGCTTCTTCTGCATGCATGGTTATTTCTGCTAAGACTCTGAATTTCACTCTTTATTTACATTAAAGTAATTATTACAATTATTTTGTAAATTATTTACAAAAAAAACCTTATAAGAACTAGATTTTTTTTTTTATTTCATTGGGTACCTTTTTTGCTAACAGATGCAAAGGATTCAACTGACACAACCTAGCTACCTATAATTTTGATATACAATATTATAACATGAAAGACTTTCATCCCCTGAATGTCAACAGAACTTACTTCCAACTAAGGTTACATAGGATTGCTGCCCTAATTTGCATTCATTTAGTTTGGCTGAATATGTTAAAGTCCAATTTTACAGTGAACTCTAAGTCTGAACTTTCATTTATTTCTACTATTTTTGCAAACAATAGAAAAGTTTAAAGTCTGATTAAACCTAGAGCTTGGGAAATGTTTAATAGTTTTAGACTGTACTGCATTACCAAATAAAATAAGTCTTGTTTTGGTTGTCCAGTGTTTGTCTTTCTTGCATCCCTCTAAGTTCTCCTTGAGAAGGATGGATTGCAAGGGTACAGTATTGGATATTAACAAAGGGTTTTTGCTTGTTATTTTAAAGAAAAATATAATGCACCTTCTATAGAAAAATCTGTCCAATATTTTTGCTTTTGCTGGTAAAGGTAATAACCTATGAGCACTGAAACATATTCTTTAATTTGTCTGTAAGCACTGCCCCATAACAAAATAAGCAGCACTTTGACATACCTTGACGTACAAAATATTAAAAAGTGCACAGATATTTGAAATTGTGTTTTATTCTTGACACATCATATTTATGCTTTGAGCCACCCACTTGCCTCTTTCCTCACCCACATGTGTCCCAAGCACATTTCACAGCATATGTGTGTAGCTCTTGACCTTATGATCTCATTCAGTTTGAATATTTTACATAGAACCCACTGGTTGCAAACTGTGAATCTGAAGGCTATTTTCAGAAAGAGCTATTTGAAACCCTTCTTGAATTAATTAATTCATTTTTGTTTGTTTTTTAAAAATGGGAGTATAATCCAAACAGAAATTTAATTCCCCAGTTTAAGTAATGCTTAAATCTCCCCCCCCCCCTTGCATCAATATGTTCAATAAATTGTATAACCATTCCCCAAAACGTGGTACTTGCACTGGAGCTTTAAAAAGTAACGAAAAAAATAAAATTTATAAAATGCTATATATAGTGTCATATGTGAAGATATTTTTCTACTTTACCGCTGAAGATATATTCGTCTGGCTACAATAACACTATTACCATACTATTTATTGTATATGAATCATTATAATATTTAAGAAATTTGCCATTTTAAAACAAATAACTTATCATTAGTGCCTACATTAAATCCTGAAGTTATATTATCATCCATGTAGCACTCAGACATATGGAGTGTGACACAAGTCCTCTGACCGCAATCCTAATCTACTAAAATCAATAGTTTTTGGTCAGAGTGAGTGAAAAATTGCTTTGCTAATGTGCTTCATGATGTGGTGTATCTCCAGGACTGAGGCATCATTCTTATAGCCATTAAACTCCATGGTGCTTACTTCTAAATAGGTATGGATGTGAATACACCAAAAGGAAGGGTTCATATGGCCTTATACTAGCAAGCTACAGTAATTATCTTCAGAAAACAATAGAACTGATTCTTCCCCTCTTTTCATATACAGCAATACAACTGAATATCAGAACCATACTTCTGTCAAGTATTTGTCTAACAGGGCCTTGAACAAGTTACAGATTCTTTAAGATGATTCTAAAGTAGGATTCACAATAAATAGTTGAAGGAATGTCGTAGAGATGAATGCCGTAAAATCATACACCACACCGTACATTGACAAGTTTTCTACAGATGTTTAATCATTAGCATTCAAACATAGATAACTTTATTATACTACATATATATATATTATTTAATATCAGGTAATGTTAAATGTATAATAGTTTAGCTACTCAATCTTCTAAAGGTCTTATGTATTTGAATATCTTCTTCGCATATGAGAGAAACTGAGTTATAATCAGGTTTTGTCTCAGCCCACTTTTCTGCATAACTTTTAGCTAGGTGTGCCACTGGTCTAAGTATTCTGTAGAATACCATTAAGTAAGCTCAAACTTATCACAACATATTTCTTTTTGGTGCTTCTCAGGCAGAATTTGTCTTGGTGGTATTCCAGATAAAAGTGAAACATGGGAAATGTAAGACTGCCTGTTCTCAGGTTCTTCAAACTCTTATGTTATGGGATTGAATAGATTTGCTGTGAGTTACATTACACATGAAGAAATTAACAGTTTGATCATATGCAGGTCCCAGACAACTAATTCTCATTCACTGTAAATAACTTCCACATTTTGAGCCACTAATATATAAATGGAAATTATTTTGGTACCTGATGCAGACAATGCTGTAAGTCATTCTGTCTTTCTGCTGCAGTTAAAGAGCAATCATAACAAATTAATTTTTTGTCAATTTTCTTTCTTTTTCTGATCCTTTATCAAATGTGCTTCCTGGTTGCTGATGGTAGTGTAGCTCATAATGCAGGGAAGAGAGAGGGAGAGAGAGAGAGAGAGAGAAGGAAAGAGAGAGAAAAGGAAAGAGAGAGAAAGAGAGAGTTTTCAATTAGCCTGTGAATTGACTCAAGGATATATATCATTCCTGCCTTTAACAGTTCCCTAAATTTGATTTAAACTTAGTCTAAACTTTCCTAGGAATACTTCTATAAAACTATCACAAGATCTTGTAATCTTCCCAACCCCACCTCCAGTACTGCTCTTCTGTAAGGATAAGTGCCAAGGAAAATATCAGGTTGAAACTTTAGGGCATAATCATCTTAAAGAAAAAAAGAAAGTGTAAGTGTGAAAGAAAATGAAACATATGGTTATAGGTGTTTTTTTTAAAAAAAAAAAAAAGTTCGAATCTGTATTAATTATTCTATGGGGGTAACAGGGTTGAAACTATTCCCAGTTCTGACTAACACCAGCACATAACAGCAAGTCTGAGAGATTCCTGACATTCGCCAGAGCTGTTGGCTTGTTTTGTTTGCAAGAGTGGGTGTGGTTCTGGGGAACTCCCCTCCCTTTTCTGTTTGCCATAGTTATAGGTTCAAGTTTCTTTATTCTGCCTAAAGTGGAAGTGAGTTAACAGACTAAATGAAAGCTAAATGGTCAAGAAGAAGAACTTACCAGAGCTCCTGTTAAGAAAGGCTATCTAAGAATTGTTTTCCCCTTCCAGCAGTCATCACAACCCCCAGCATCCCTTCCTGTCCCAGATCCTGTTTATTTGACAACCCAATCCTGTGATCAGAAGCCCTTGGAGTTCTGCAGAAAACCACCCTTGCCTTCCGGGAAGAATGGAGGTGGGGAGGGGGGCAGGGGATTTGTACTTTAATTGCTGTGTAACTAATGAAAGGGATGGAGTGTGTTTGGAAAGATGGAGTGGGACATCTTGCTCAAATGGATTACTGCATTTTTTTTTTCCAGAAAGAAAAGGAGGCAGGCAAGAACTAGTCCGGAATTTAGTAAAATCCTTTTTGAGGAATTTCTGTCCAGGGAAAACTGCTCAATTAATACTGATACTCATAATCACTAATATTCATTCCTACTAATTTAGTACTTAATAGTTCTTAATACTGTTACAAATCTCTGTCACCTTTACTTTCAGATCCTTCTGCACCCTGGACTTATGTAGCTTGATTCATTTGTTCATTTGAACCAACAAAACAGGCCACTTGGTTGATCTCCTATCCTTGGCCCCAAAATTGCTTTGGTGCGCTGAGCACCACGGTTACATCTGGTTAGTATTTGGATGGGAGACCAAGGGGAAATGCCAGGGTTGTCAATTGGAAAAAGCACCCTGAATGAAGGAAATGGCAAACTAATTCTGGATTGCATCAAGCAAACAATGGGCACATGAAATCACCAGCTGGCTGGCCGGTCTGGACTCAAGGAAAGTTTACTACGACAGGATTGTCTGCAGGGAGGGGTAAAAAAAGTCAAGATGATGTCCACAGCGATGCAATCGAAGCTCCATGTGGTTTTTGTGTGCATCGCACCATCCTGGGCATCATCCTGAGGTTTTTTTTTTTTTTTAACCCTACCTGTGAGGGAAATTTAGGCACCAGTTGAGCTGCTGGCTGGGAGAAGCGTTTCTTATCTGGTGTGAGGAAGCCACTGTGTGAAGGTGAGGCCACGTTCCTGAAACAAGGTGTCCATCCCTTGAGTTTGTCAGGGCTCATAAAATGTGCATCGATTATTCCAAGAGCCATTCATTATCGCCCAGAATGCTTACTGCAGCAATGGGAAAGGTTAAAAAGGACAGTGACCTGCTGCCTGCCTGACACAAAGTCATTAGGTAAACGAGGTATTCATACAGGTTAGGATGAAGGTCAGCCGGATTTTACGGGAAGGCGGGTGGGTGGGTGGGAGGATGAAGGTCTGCCTTGAGCTTGGGGAGAGGGGGAGACAAGCGCAACAAAGGCAAACACAGCCCACCCTCCCAAATTAACCTCTCCCTCCAGTCCTCGGGAAGAAATGCAGCCTTATTCTGGCCTCTGTCCGCCCCGCCGTTGGATGCTCGGAAAAGAGGTCCGGCGCTCCGGACGGGCTCCTGGGCGCGGGCACGAGAGGCTTGGCGTCCCTAAAAGCCCCCTTTCCTCGTTTTCCCAAATAAAGAGGCAAAACTTGAAGAATCGCCGATCATAATCCCGCAAGATCAAGAGGGAAAAAGATGGGGAGAGCGATACTTATTTATGTACATATTTTCCCCACTCTAATTACAGAAATTAATCCTCTTACGGCTAAAAGATAAAGTCCCAAGCAGGTCTTTGATGTTTAATGGCATCATTTGTGGCCAGCCTGCCAGCCGATTAAGGAATAATTGTTAAATGCTTCGTGTTTTCAGGGGAGGGGAAATGTTTCCTCTCTGCTCTAAAACTGAACGCGGGATAAAATTTGGACCGGCGGCTTTTTTTCCCATTGGCCTTCGTTTGATTCATTGGGCCTGTCGCCTCTATCACTGTTTAGTTTATTTTCACAGGAGAGCTGTTCTCCAGCCTCCCCGTTCCCGCCATTCAGCGTGCCATAAAGTTTTTAAAAGGAAAAAAGAGGGAGTTTGTGACTATCACCGTCCCACTTCCCAGGGACGGATAAATCTTTTTTTTTTTCTTTGTCGCCAATAAAAAAAAAAAAAAGGGGGGGGGAGGGAAAACACACATAAAGCAAGCTCCAGCCGATATTAGCGGCTCCTTTTCCGGGGCTTCATTTGACTCAGTTCTCATTTTTTTTAGATTCCTGGGGACTTTTTGGGTGCCACTGAGTAGTGAGGAAACCCTCTGTGGGAAATCGCCCCCTGGAACTCGAACCTTTTCCCCTTTCCTATTCTCAAACATCTGCTTAGTTTCCTTCGGAAGGAAGGAAGGAAGGAAGGAAGGAAGGAAGGAAGGAAGGAAGGAAGGAAGGAAGGAAGGAAGGAAGGAAGGAAGAGGGGAAAACCTGAGTATTGTTCGGTGAAGAGAGTCAGTGGAATAAATGTAAACCCACACAGTTGTGTTTTTTTTTTTTGTTTGTTTGTTTTTGCGAATTCCTGAAAGGAAAAAAAAGAACAAAACATTGCATTACGCACAGATCATCTGGGAATACTTAGGATCGATAGTTGTGGTGGGGTCAAGTATAGCTTCGGACTCTCAGGCATTTTGGCCCGGGGAGGTGTTGTGGGGCTAAGTATGCTAAGAAAAGCGATCCAAAGTCACCAACAACTCAGTGAAAAATGCCTCCCCCCCCCCGCACCCTCCTACGCGTCCGCCTCGTCTCGCCTCGCCTCTCTCTTTAGGGCGGAAGACCCGCCGCTTTTCCGCGCAGATCGGCATGCAAGGCGCGCTCGCCTCCAAGTCAGCCCGGGGCAGCTGGAAGCCCGGGGCGGGCGCATCCTCCGGAAAGCCTGCGGGCGTTTGGAGACGGCTTGCGCGGAGCCAAGGGAGCTTTTCCGAGTCTCCGTAGGGTATCCGCGACTCGGTGGCCGACGGGTCGTTGCGGCCTGGGCGCTTTGGTTCTGCACAGCGGAGCCGTCGAGCTCAGCGACATCCGAAGGCGCTCCGCTTGCCGGCGCGGCCGTTTTCGAGTGTTGGGAAGGCGGTTCGGATCTCCCCGCGCAATTCAGGGGATTCAGGTGGCCGAATCGGGCACGCAGCGCCAGGTCTGCCGCAGCCCCTTTTGTGCCGCAGGCGGCGGTTTAAGGCTCCTGCAGCGGGGACTAAGTTGGCTTAGAGGCCAAAGCGACGTCCGACAGTCTGGATTTCCACCGGCGGGGCGAAGCGAAGCGAGGCGAGGTGAGGCGACGGCTTCCTTCGGGCAAGCCGGGAAGAAAAGCGGGACTTTAGGAAAACGGTTGGCTTGACCTTCTACTTCTGCTGGGATAAAAGCCCGGCGTCCTTCAAGGACTTTGCCAGGGTTTCTCAGCTTTTTCTCCTGGAAGAAGGAAGGCAAGGTTGTGGCAGGCAGTTCGAAGAAAAGTAGGAGATTTTATGTAAATGAGGAACTCCGAAATGTATTACAACCCGGCTGTAATAAACCTGACAGTTTTGACAGTATTGACAACATAAATATATGTTGGAACACCGCACTTTTCAGACACTTAAACCGATGGCAGCAATAAAAAAAGATTCGACTACAATATTTCAAATAATCGGCATTGATGTTTTGAGCCATCATTTTTATACCTCCAATCGATTCCTCCCTCTCTTCTTCTCTCTCTCCCCCCCCCCCCCCGTGACCGGTCAGTTTTAAGTAAAAACCTATCCGTAATTTATTTACGCTATTGCCAATGACGACCTAATAACTGTTTTCAATTAATTACGGCAGAGCTTAGCCTCGGCAGGGCCGTCACCAAAAGGCCCTTTTGCAAGTAGCACAAAATCACCAGGATTACTTTCTCCATGCAGGGCACCGAGGGGGAGATTCATTAAAAAGAAAATGAAAAGTGCAGTCAGGCGACCCGAGTGCTGGAGAGAGAAAGAGCTGGACAGGGCCGGCCACTAAGTGTATCTGTCTCTCTCTCCCCTCTCCCTCTCTCCTCCCTCTCTCCCTCCCTCCTTTCTCTCTTCTCTCTGTGTCTTCTCTCTCTTTTTTAAAAAAAATCTTTTTCTTTCTCTACATAAACTGGCCGGGTATTTCTGACATCAAGTTTCCGGGCCAACTTGCTTTTCCCGAATTGAAATTGGCCGGCCCAGTCAGATAGTTCGTCTCCCCCAAATGGGCTTCCTTTGGGATGGGCCTTGGGCAGGTTGCCAAAGGAGTCTATAGGATGGAATCCGGGTCTTTCCGGCACGATCCTCAACTCCTTTGGCGCGCAAGCCTAGACGGGTCTTTTCCGAAGGGAAGCCCATTGAATGGAACAGACTTTCCTGCCCAGAAAATATGCAAAGCTTAGCTGAGATCCATTAGACCCAAGGGAGAAAAGGCATCCTAATTCCAGTCCTTTGGGCAAACAGTTTGGGAGCGCTGGGATGCCGTCGGGTTCAAAGAAATCTAAGTTCCCCCTGACACCGAACCGCTTTTTTTAAATGAACCAAGCAGCCCTTCTGCCGAATTAGTTTGTCCCGGCTCCTTTTGCATTTGAGGAATGGTTCTTCTTCCTTTCCGTTCCATGGACCGGACTTCGGGAAACGAAATTGCGCTGGGATCCTTTCCTTCCTCCAGATCTAGCATACAAAGGGCGGGCGTACCCCTCCCGCCCCCCCCCTTGCCCTCAACCCGAGGAGAAGCAAAGCGGGGCGTAAAGGGCGACGGCTGGGGGTCACCTTACGCCACAAGGTCCGGCGCTGCCTGGAAGTTAAACGGGTAACAGGGACGGGATTTAATGAGTGCATTTTTTTGGCGTCGGAAAAAAAAATCCTACGATGGATTTTGGAACGTTAGAAATTAACGCTAAGCCACATAAGAGGATGGGTGGTGGTGGTGGTGGTGGTGGTGGTGATGACGACGACCATGAGGATGAGGATGATATAACAGACGGTATTCAAGGGGAGAGAAGAGGGAGGAGGGAGGGGAGGGGGAGGGAAGGAAAAGAAAGCAGCGAAAAGCCTGTTTCCAATCTTCTGACATTCTGCGGTTAGTGAAGTCTTGGTTTGGAACCAAGAGGAGCATCAGCACCTTCCAAAACGACTTCCAGTTTGTGTAGCCATTTACAAGTACAAAGAAGATGGGGGGGGGGGGGGAAAGCAGCCGTCTTGAGGCGCTGGGGAGAAGCTGAAAGTTTGCTGAAATGGTTGGAGTCCCGCCAGATAGCGCTAGAGGGCTGTTTATTGAATCGCTTCTCCCGTTCAGTGGGATCTTTACAGAATAAACAGGAGAGATAAAGAAGTAAAAGGAGGGAGGACGAGGGGCAGCCAGCTCCACAAGTGCCCTGTTAATTCCTAGAAGTGTTTGGGAAGTATAATAGAGGGTTGTAAGTGAATAAAGAAACTGGAGTTCGTGTTGATTTTGAAACAGAAAAGGAAGTGAAGGAAGAAAAAGGAAAGGGAAAGAAAGGGTCCAAGAAGTGATTTAAACGAGGGCCCTCCTAAACCAGCTTTCAAAGGGCTCCCAGAGCCCTGGAAGAGAGGTCAGGAAGAGTTCACCTGATGAGTAAGGCTTGACTTTTGTGGAAGGAAAAGATTTGGGAAAAAGTTAAATCACCAGGTGAGAAAATGAAAGGGGAGAGGAGGGAAAGGGAGGGAAAAGTAGCGTTTTCTACCTGTAGCATTTCAAAAGGTAGAGAACTGAGTCACTATAAAGATAATATATTAATATCTCCATAAAATACGTTAAATATTTTTTTTATTCTATGCTACATTTGCCTGAGCAGAATGATCTTTGGTTATCTGCAGTGCAGGATGCTGAGGGGGCAGTGGCGAGTGGGGAGGGGGAAATAGAAAAACTAACTACCAGAATTTAATTTCTTCCTTTGCAGAAATCTGAGGGAAATCATCAAGCCCAATGAATAGCCCAATCTAGTCCAGAAACAAAAATGTGTGAATTTCAACTGAAGAATTTGAATGTAAGTGGACTAAGTTTTGTCCATGGCATCCCTAAGCATCCCTAGTTCTTGGGTCCACGTTAGAGCTAGAATTTGGAGAGAAAGAAAAAGAAACAAACACAAATAAGAAGCTACTGTGGCATCCTGACTATACTGAAAATTCCTTCCAAATTCAGAAAAAAAAACTAGGAGGTGCCTAAACTTTTAAACAATCCCTGCCTTTGATCTGATTTGTTCCTTGTCGATCTATTATTAGTCACATTTCAAAGTAAATTATATAAAAATAGCCATAATTTCTATGAAAAACGAGGACATTTCTTCAAATGTTATTTGCTTAATCCAAAAGCAAAAGGAGGGGGAAAAAAATCCCTTCATTCTGGCAAACAAACACTGAATAAAGTTACAAACAAGATTATGCCTGAAGTTATTTGTCCTTCTATTGAGGTGGGGATCTGCTAAGGGATGTAAAAACAGCTAAGAGGATTTAAGCCACGCGAATTTAATAAACCTGATTAGTTGCATATACTTTTACACTGTTAGAAATCCTAAATTGATGGTACTAGAGAGCACTTATTGGATTTTTACTGTTTCAATAGCAGTAAAAAACAGTATTTATGGATTTTTATTAATATCTCATCCCAGCTTATTTTCTCCAAATCCTTTTCTATTTACAGGACACTTCACAGAGAGCAAATTTGAAATAAAAAATGCATATATACTTTCAGAATCGACCATATTACCTGTTGGGCAAGTCACATTTGCAAAAGAGAGCATGTTTGCAAAAATAATAAAAAGACATCCAAATGGTCAAGATACACTTTGATTTTCCTCTAAGAAAGAAGAAGCTGGCTGGGAAGTTTGAAGAGATGCTGGGTCTCAGTATCTATATTTGCTCTAGCACACTTGCAAAAAGCAAATTGGAAAGGATCTTTAGCCCACTGACTGTCTCTGTATTGTTTTTCTTGAAATGGATCTTTTGCCCTTAATGAATCCCAACACAGTTGGACAGCTCCTTCCCGGACACTGAGAACCCTCACCCCAAACTGACCCCAATTTGACACCACAAGATGAAATTTTACCGCCTGTTAAAACCATTTCCAGCCGAAAGAAAGAAAGAAAGAAAGAAAGAAAGAAAGAAAGAAAGAAAGAAAGAAAGAAAGAAAGAAAGAAAGAAAGAAAGAAAAGAAAGAAAGAAAGAAAGCAAACTGGGTTTTGGTGTTGGGGAAAGAACTGACTGTTGACAGAGATACATTTCTACACAGAATTTCTAATTTGATGATGGTGATGATGATGATGACGGACATTACTTGGGATTTAAAAAAATATGTTTGCATTTTGCAACAAGATCAGTTATCTTAAAATTTATTACAGCTGCAGTTCCAGGAGAAAGTCCCACTGAAAATTGAAGGCCTGATTTCTGAAGAAACTTGCTTTGAAATGCAGTAAGAATTCACAGCTTCAAGACAAATATTATATCCATCCTGCCACAACCTCCTCCAAATGTAACTATTTTCTCCCCTTTTAAAGTTTGATTCAGAATTCCAAAAACAATTACTTACAAGGCTGGTTCTCAGATACCTATCTGAAGATTTTTAACAAACATGTGACAGAAATATTTTTTTAGATTGTTCATAAAAAAGCATGAAAGAAATCCTTTTTTTTTGTTTTGTTTTAGATTTGTCACAGGAAAGAATGAAAGACTTTGTAATCTTTTTGTTGTTGTTGTTGTTGTTGCCTCTTTGTTTTAACATTCTTCAGGGTAACTTCAAATCTCCCAGGAAACTAAAAATATATATCCTGGCATTTTAAAAGAATTGAAATATAACAGGAATGATTCATTTAAGGAGGGGAGAAACTGAAATGAAAGCAGCTTTACTGAAACCTGCAAATATCTCTTCCCGATAACTTTTTAGATTTTTTTTAAAAGGTTTCTAGTATACAAGATCTGTTTGCAATAATATTCCTTTACTGAACTCAATACATTCATCCTTAGTAGAGGAAAATTGTTCATGGAGCTGCATTTTAAAAAAAAAGTGGGGGGGGGAGGAACTGGCGGCAAAACCGTCCCCATTTCTAGTTAAACCGATCTAAACAGAGATAAAATATAGCCCTGGTCGGGTGTTTTTTTTTTTTCTCCTTCTGTTTTTAATAGAAAACATTTTTTTAAAAACCGTGTCCTTAATGAGGAAGTGGGTTGACGATATTGCAACAATGCGATTCCCGAGGAATTTAGGAAAGTGACAATTTCGGAAACAGGCGAGGAAGAGGGGAGAGAGAGAGAGAAAGAGAGAGACCTCAGAAAGTCCATTCCTGACAAAGTAGATCTCTTTTTAAAAGCAATCTCTTAGAAAGGTTCAGCTGCAAAAGTAGGAAAGGATTTGCATAACCCGCTGCTCTTATAGGTCTCCGGGCACCCAAAGGATTAGCCAAGTATTCATTACCAAGAATGTGTCTCGAAGCGCGTTAACCGATTTCTACTACGACCGAGAAGAAAATACGGTAGGACTACCCACCCCCCACCCCCTTCGCCCCCCGAAGAAGCCCTTTCCTAAAGGAACCGGTTTAAAGGCAGCTTGAAAGAAAGCGGACGTACTGAGGGCGGTTTTACTCACCTTTCTGCACAGAGCCGGGCGAACCAGCCACGGAGGGTAGGAGGCTGCTCCGGAGAATCGCTTTAATAATCTCGGAAGAGGTCTTCTAGAAGAAAAGAAAAGTGGGGAAGGGAGAAGCGGAGAAGCGGAGAAGCAAAAGCAGACCCCCCCCTCTCTCTCTTCCCACCCACCCCCACCCTTCGGCGCTTCAAACGAGCGCGCAGGTCAGGCTTTTAAAAGTCTCGGCAGTTCTTTTCCAGCTCTTTCGCCTGCCCGTTCGGGGGGCTGAGCTCAAGCTGCGACGCTTGCCGGGCTAAGCGCTCCCGGGAAGGGAAGCCGTTGCCCCGGTGGCGTTCCTCAGCCTCTCTCTCTCTCCCTCTCTCTCTCTCTGTGCTCTCTCTTTCTTTAGAAGCGAGGGCTGATATCCCGCAGACAGCATTGTTATGATGGCTCATTTAATCAAACTGTTTAATTGCTCCGGTAATCACTATCATCATCGCAGGTACTCAATCATTCATCGTTTTGGAGAGCTTCGTTGACCTCGGGAGCTGGCTCCCTAGCCCAGGAAAGACTGGCTGCGTTTTTAGAGTCCTCCCTCCCTCCCTCCCTCCCTCCCTCCCTCCCGTGCCTCCGGCAGATTTCGCTTTTCCTCCTTAACTTTTTTTTCCTATCCCCCCCCCCCGTGACCTGCCCTTAAGAACGGTCTCTGTCCCCTCCTGTCCCTCTCCCACTCTCTTTTTCTCGCCGGAATCCAGTCTCAATGCGTGGCTGCCGTCGCCGCCGCCGCCGCGGCATGTATGTACGAGGCCGTAACATTCACAAGTAGATTCATAATCATTGATAAATCCCACTATTACCAGGATAGTCTGGTTTAGATTTTATGTGTGGGGAGAGAGAGAGAGAGAGAGAGCAGGAGGGAGGGAGAGAGAGAGTGCAAAACTGCAGCGATCAATAGTTTGACCATTGCTCCTCCCCCTTAACTTGAAGCATTCCCCCATGATTGATGATCTCGGGTAGCTTTAGTAATTGACTGCTCTGAGGTAAGGCATGTTTCAGTTCCAGCAAAGTGATTGGAGGAGGCTGCACACACACACACTCGCGCGCACACACACCCCCTCACCAAAATTAACGCGGTAGGTAGAGCTTGCGAGTGCCTGTGGGAGAGGGGGGGGAAGTGAGAGAGAGACGGGCCGCGAAAGTCTGCTGGGTGTGTGTTTTCAAAAGTTCACTTGGTCTTAGGAACCAGAGGGCACCATCGCACTAGTTCTGCAGAATAACCGCTGCGGCTAGTGTAATGGTACTTATAATAATAGCTGTGACTTTACGTTGTTTTGAACAGAGAATATTAATAACCACCCCACCCCCCCAGTTAATGAATACGAATTCTACAAAAGAACAAGCAAAGCAAGCTCAGGAAGGCACCAGAAGGAGGGATAAGTCCCAATTATCAAAAGTGCATTAAAATGTATATATTACAGTTTGGAATAAAAGAGAGAAAAGGAGGGGGATTGTTGCCTTCGCTTTGTAACGCCCAAGCCCAGCCTAACAGGGTGCCTTTTCCTTTCTTCCCCAACCCCCCTCACCCCTCTCAGTCCTCTGCGAAGACCCCCCGTCTCGTACAGCGGCGATGAGGGAACCGAGCACAGAGTAAAGGGTGCCAAGCGGAGTGCTCTCCCCCGGGAAAATTATTCTGAGGAACCTCAACCGCGAAAGGTAGCGAGTTTACACAGAGAAGGGAACACGCGGCGCAGGCAGCTCTTTGAATGCACTCTACTGACAAGGATGGCGGACTTTGTTAAGGCAGGCTAGGAGTTTCCGCCGGCAAAAACAAGTTTGCCCGCACCTCTTTCCAAACATTCGCCACTGCCCGAGTTCCTTCGGCTCGTCTCCTGGACGCTGAACCCTCGCAGGGCTGTGAGTTACCCTCCGAAGAAGAGAGAAACACAACACCAGGCGAAGAGATGGCTAAGCAGCACGGCCAGGCAAACTGGGATATCGAAGGGTAAAAAAAAAAAACAAGCAACAGATCTAGGCTTCTAGGATACTTCCACCCACCCCCCTTCGGGCTGTTTGCAGTTCCCACGCACGCACGCACGCACCCGGCAGCCCATCTCTTCCCCCCCCCTCTCTTTTTGCTCCCTCTCCTGCTTCTTCTCTTTCTCCTTCGTTTTCTTCTTCCTCCTCCTCCCGAGACTCCCTCTGTATCCTTCCACTTTTCCGCGCCTATCTGTGGAAAGGCGACCCGGCTTGGTTGAGATTTCTGAGCGTGGTGCATCGCGCCCCCGCCTCCCCACCCCGGGTGGCGTGGAAACAGCCCCTGATTGCACACTCTGCATATCGCAGGCTGTAAGCGCGAGCTGGGCTCGCCCGTTTTCGCCCGCGCTCTCTTCTCCCTCTCCCTTGTATGTGTGTCTCTCTTGTAGGACTGGCTATGGCCACCACTACTTCCGGGTTCCGTCATTTCATTCTCCCGCCGATCAGCGCCGCAAAACTGAGCCTCTTCTATAAGCCAGCCAGCAGCCAACCTGCCAACACTTACTGACACTCACTCATCTCAGAGGGAGAGGTGAAGAGGCAAAATACCTACCGGGAGGGGAAAAAAAAAAAAAAACAACGCGCGCGCACACACACACTCACACAAGCACGCACACACACACACACACAAAAAGAACGGAGGAAGTCCACGTTTTGCAAACTATTCCATTTTTCTTCGCATCCTACCCCACCCTCCCCCTCCCAGTAGTTTTTTTCCCCTTTTCTTAAAAAGAACCTATAGCTTTCCTACAAGCAAATCCCAAACGCGGACTTACTGAGAAAGAATCCGAGGTTAAAAGATTCCTCTTTTCTTCTTCTTCTTCTTCATCATCATCAGCCATCATTCATTCACTACCTTGACATTCCATGGCTTTGATTGACAGCTGGAGTGGCAAAAAGCCATGAGACACGACAGTTTGGTTACATGTGGGTTGCTGACGGGCCGACCGTAACCTTCAGTGTGGGGCTTGACGACTTTTATGTTTATTTTTTTAAAAAAAAATACCATCATATTTTTTTTCACGTAAAAGAAGAAAAAAAAAGGAAAGACACAGAAAAGGGAAATAAAGAAGAGCACGCGGGGAAAACAGACAAACTCTACGTGGTTTATTTTTCCCTACTTTTTTTATTGTTATAACGATTGTCTTTATGAATATTTACGCTTACTGGAGAACTCCATAAGTGGGTCGGAGAAACAAGGAAAAAGGGATTTTTCTTCTTCCTTTCCTTCTTCTTCAGTCACTTTGTTGGTGGTGTTACTGGACTGGGATATTAAATATAGGACACATCCCGGAGTTTATTGGAGCGCAGACTGATGGCGCAAAGGGTAGGTTTAAATCTCCAACACTTACCTTACGTATAAATCCTTTCTTAAGAGGGGCCTGTCGGATTTGCTCTTCCCTGTTGCTGCTGCTCATGGCGGCCACTCTTTAGAGAAACAAAACAAATAGCAGCAAAAATTATTCACCAGTTTTGTGTGTGCGTGTGCCTCTATGTCTCTCTTTCTTTCCCTCTCTCTACGTGTGTGTGTGTGTGTGTGTGTGTGTCTCCCTGTGTGTGTGCGTGTGTGTGTGCGTGCGTGTGCAATTGTTCCACGCTTCTTTCCTCTGTAGCTTTTCCCCCAACAGCGCGATTTCCCTGCTCCTCTCTTAACTGCTCAGTGGCGCGCGGTTTACAGGGGGGAAGGTTTGCCTGCTGCTGCTGCTGCCGCCGCCGCCGCCGCCGCTTCTGCTGCTGTGGCTGTTGCTGCCGCTGCCTGGGAAATACAGCTACATTTGCTGCTTGGTTTGTCTCTGATTTTGACAAGGACAAGGGGGAATCGCGACTAAATAATGTTTCTGGTAACTTTCAGATTATTCGCTCCCTTTCTCTCGCGCTCTTCTTTCCCTTCTCAGCCTTGCTTACCCTTCCTACTCCGTAGCATTAATCTGGTTACCGGTGGGGGTGTTAGTTTATCTGTGGCCCCGTCTCCTCTAATTCGTAAACGGTTTCCTCCTTCTTCCCTTTCACACTTCCCCTTCCCGTGTTTTGCCCTCGATGCAGCTTTCCCCACAACCGGCTCACAAACACACACACACATTCCTTGCCCCCTTCTTCCCTTGCCCTTCCCCCCCAGCTCTGTCGACTGCACTTTTAATTTTGATTTCAGTTTGTATCGCTTTTCTCTCTGTTGTGGCTGGTCTTGGTTTGTAGTTTTGCTCTGTTTTGTCTGACTTGCCTGGGTGCTTTACTCTCTTCTGACTTCTGTTGTTTTTGTTTTGTTTTTGTTTATTTCTCCCCCCCCCTTTCACCCCCTTTCTCTTTCTCGCTTTCCTCTCTCTCTTCTTCTGGTTCTATTTCTTTCCTTTTTCTGGCCCATTTTCTTTTTGACAGTACGATGAGCTGCCTCATTACGGCGGGATGGACGGAGTAGGGGTACCTGCTTCCATGTATGGAGACCCTCACGCCCCCAGGCCGATCCCCCCAGTACACCATTTGAACCACGGGCCGCCACTGCATGCCAGCCAGCATTATGGAGCCCATGCCCCGCACCCCAATGTCATGCCGGCCAGCATGGGATCGGCTGTCAATGACGCCTTGAAGCGGGACAAGGATGCAATCTATGGGTAGGTACAAAGCAAGGCAAGCAGGCGCTGTGGCCCTTTCCTTGCAGCATATATGTATTTCGGTCTGTGTATGTATGTATGTATGTATGTGCGAAGGGCCGGAGAGACCGTCTCTTTCAGGAAAGAGGGCAGAGGAATAGCCGTCCTGCACAAGGAGGGAGGGAGGCAGGAAGGCACGAGATTTTTTGGAGAGAAACTGTAGTGCTTTTTAAACACCCCCCCCTTCCTAAAATCCTCCTCGGGTTTTCTTCCTGAAATCTAGAGGACACGTGTAATTTGTCACTATAGATCAATATTCTCTTTCGGCATTTCTGTAGGTAATAAAAACATTTTAGGTCTGTAAAGTTAAAAATGACACAAATATATGGGAAACTTCAGCTAGAAATTCCACGGAGGATGCAGGGATTGACGGGCGTGTATTTTGACGCGCTGGAAGTGCGTTCAGATTTTAGTGAAAGCTGTGTGGCTAAGCTGCTCCATTCTTCGGACAGCCCAATCTTTTAAGACACGTTACTTAAGAGCTTTTTAAAAGCATTTTTTGTCTTTCAGAAAGGAAAGAAAGCCTGGTTTCCCCAGACTCATTTACACACATGCAAATTTTACTGAAATCAGCGGGGATTGTGCTGTTTATTTATTTAGGTGTTGCTCTGTAAATGCAGAATTAATCCAAATAAAATGTGGGTTAGACCTTAAAAACAAAGCCGGGGTGACGGCATGGGAAGATTGTGGGAAATGTATTCTCCTCAGCAAAGTTTTATTTAGGTGACATTTTTTTCTTTCCTTCTTTAAAGCATGCAATAACAGCCCTTGTGACACAACTAATACTAGGAGGAAAGATTTTAGAAAAGGATTTACTGTTTTAACGCACGTATCACCTAGTTAGTAGACCCTGATCCCCAGGCAGTAACTGGCCGGACAATGGAGAGGAATTTATTCAGTCCTCTTCTCTTTTATGACGGGGCAGTCGATATTTAATCTGGACGCCCCGGGATCCCCTTCTTTCTCCCCTCCTTTCCTTCCCAGATAGCGTGGCTCTTGTTACTTCTCGTCAAAATACGAAACGACTTCATAGTTTGGGTAAAAATCAACTCTTCCCGCGTTTGGTACTGTCGTGGCTTGGGGACGAGGGATCTGCTCGTTTCCTTGCTAGGTTAAAAACTGCGGGACTTTCACAGCGGAATCTGGGGCTGGGTAATTGTGTTTGTTGGCGCACATGGGTTTTATGGAGTTCGGTTTTGGCCCAGGATTTTTGTGGGGAGACGTCTGCATGTGTTGTGTTACTTTCTACGTTTGGCTCTGTGATGTCCTTTTCTTTAGTTACGGGAAGGCTGAGGCACGTAAACTTGCGCGTGTAGCTACGTTATGTTTCTTTTATTTTTGACCGGGGGAAGAAACTTGTTGATTAGGTTTCTCTTTTCTCCCCTTTTTCTCTTAATGTCGTTCTCCCCTCCTTTTCTTTGTGTGTCATCGCCCGGCAGGCACCCGTTGTTCCCTCTGTTAGCTCTGGTTTTTGAAAAGTGCGAGCTCGCCACCTGCACTCCCCGAGAGCCCGGGGTGGCCGGCGGAGACGTCTGCTCCTCCGACTCCTTCAACGAGGACATCGCCGTCTTCGCCAAACAGGTCGAACTCTTTTTCCCTCTCAGCTTTTCCCCGCCCCTTCCCCGCACACCCTGCCCCCCCCCCGCCTCTTCCCCGCACACCCTGCCCCCCCCGCCTTGAGCGCGCGACACCTCACGCCAAAGGACCCCCCCCCTTCCCTCAGAAGGCACCCCCGGGGCCCGCGCGATGAGGCCTGCTGCTCCTCAGGCCTTGGGGAAAGGAAGGGGAGGGCGGCGCTTGCTCTGAGGGAGCTTTGGAGTGTCTGAGGGAAAAATGTTCCGGGCAATCTGGGTCTGGGTGCCTTTCCCTTCTGCTCAACCACCTCTCTATCATCCCCATTTTCCTCTTCCCTTCTGTCGGCAAGAAAGGTCTGCTGGGAGACCTTCTAGGATTCCCTTAGGCTCACAGGAAGGGGGCATTGTTAAAGGGGATGCGGGGGGGGGAGGGAGAGGGGGAGAAGGAGATGCATTCAAGAGGTGTTAGGCCCATTTCTCAGCCCTCAGTTGAAATTGCGAACTGGGGGAGAAGGAAGCTTGTGTGGGACAGGAAGAATGGTGGTGGCCCTGAGTGGCCTAAGTTTTCAACTGTCTCTTTGGCATTGCAAAGAACTTGCAACTAATTCATGTTTTGATCTGTTACAATTAGACTGTGAGATGGGGTGGGGGCACAGGCTCAACAAATAGGAAAGTATTTAAGGTAGCTGAAATACACACTGATTCCTACTCACTCTTCCCCCCCCCTCCCTCCCTCCTCCCATGTAGGTTCGGGCAGAAAAACCACTTTTTTCTTCAAATCCAGAATTGGATAATTTGGTAAGGTTCTTCCTGTCTGTTTTTTGTTTTGACCTCTTATGCTCTGGGAGACCCCATTTGTGCTTAGCCTTGGTTAAAATAAAATAATTAATAGGAAGAGGGACTTGGAGAAATGTTTGTAGAGGTGCCAAGAATCTGAAAGAAAAAGAAATTATTCTTACCCAGGGGCTTCAAGGAACTCAAACTCTTGACATAGAAAGGGGAGGACAACAGATACTTGAGCTGGGTTTAAACCCTGAGAAGCAAAAGAAAAGGAAATCTTGGCTTCAGCAAAGAGTTTGAAGTTGTTGACTGTGATTCTTTTGCTAATTTGTCCAATTTTACTATTAAAAGTACTGGAAATCCACTTGAAAAAAGAGGTGAAGGCAGATCATTCATTTGAAGCCATTCCACCTTGCTTTCTTTGTTTTTTCTTTATTAAAAAAAACCCAAGGATGGAGTGGTGAGTGGATGTTTAGCACTTGGTTGGTTTGCAGACTTTAAAAAAACCCACAGGGGATGACATCTTGGCAAACCACTTATCACTGTTTTTCTTTAAGTGTGTGTGTGTGCTTGTGTGATTTGATGTTTTTTTTAAAAAAAAAATCAAGTGCTTTAGGTTAAAGTTGATGATCAAAATTGCCCAAGCGTGTCCAAAGAGCTAAAATCCTGGATAATGAGAGCGTGCCCTGACAATCCCCCACTCCTTGACTTGCCTCTTCTCTCCCTTATATGACAATTCCTCTGCTCCCTGTTTTCTTTCAGATGATACAAGCGATACAAGTCTTAAGGTTTCACCTTTTGGAATTAGAAAAGGTAAGAGCAAGGGGGCACTCCCTCTTTTCCTTTTCCTTTTTCTACTCCTGGCCTCCTACAACCCTTGGGGAAATTCAAAAGGACACTGTAAATGGTACAAAACACATCCTGAGTGCATGGCTCTTTTTCTTTTTTTTCTAAACTTCTCTCCCCCCCCTTGTCCCCCCCCCTGGAACTTCTCCATTCTTTCCTATCTCCATTCAAGTATCTGCTATGTCCTCTCCTTCTCTGTCTTGGTTCCTTCTTGCAAATTATTTGAGCCAGCTATAGTATTTAAGCAACTTACCATTTAGCATGATTATAGACCCCCCTGTTTTCAACTTCTTATGGATCACATGAAAAGGCTAAATGCTACAAGAAAATTATTTTATACTAAAGTTCTCTCCTTATCGAGAGATTTCAAAATATATATACTGTTCTCTCCCCACATCCTTTCCTTCACTTTTCTTGACTGAACTGCCTATATTTTTATGTTTTATTTATCCAGATCTCAGTGCTTCTGATAATATCCTTAAATCGGATTTTCTTCTATCTATAGAATAGGCTAACATTTAATAGCTGTGCATCCCCCAACTTGTTGCTCAAGCAAGTCTCTGGGGAATAATATATGCTGTAACAATTTCTCTATTGTTTCCTTGCTTCAACTATATGCCTCTTAATTAGAGCTACTCTTGGAATAGATCACAGTGCTTCTTTTGCAATTGTGTGTGTGTGTGGGGGGAGATCAAGTTGCAGTCTAGAAGTTTTGCTTTCTCTCTCTTTTAAAAATGCATCTTTTTTTTTCCTCTTCCTTTACTTAAATGTTACATTCAGGTTCATGAATTGTGTGATAATTTCTGCCATCGGTACATTAGCTGTCTGAAAGGCAAAATGCCCATTGACCTAGTTATTGATGAAAGAGATGGCAGCTCCAAATCTGACCATGAAGAACTCTCAGGATCATCCACAAATTTAGCTGACCATGTAAGTCTTTTCAATAATTTGTAATGGCTCTTACCCATTTAGTAAACTCCTGGGCTGTTATTAATTAAGGATTTTCTTACCATCACCCATGTATTGGAATTGTTTACCTCTGTTTACCTGTTATAGAGCTATTGTTTAAATGTAGGTTTCTGGTGGAAGAAATATTCCTTTGTATTTTATTACTGAGAAGTTTAAGTTTTGTCTTGTAAAGTTTACAACATTGACAAATTGAAGAGTTGACAAACTGTCTAGTAAAAATAGGCAATATTTTCTGCTTTATGACCCTTGCTATTAATATTATAACAAAGAAAAAAAAGAAAATTGAAATTATTCAGTTATTTAAAAATGAGATTTCCTCCATACTTTATCCAGGCAGAATTATCAGCAATTGTGTACTATTTTGAACCAAAGTTATAAATAATAACACTACTTTCTCTATTGCAATATATCACTGAAATTTGCACACGGTGCCAAGTGGCTGAAGCTTCATAATAAATTTTAATAATCTTGAGATGCCAATTATTTACAATATCTTTTAGAAGCTGCAAATAATTATGACTGAGTAACTACACATTAGCTGTTGGTTTTAACACTTTAGTAATAGCTCAGTGAATTGTTTTTGTTGAATATGCACAAATATGTCTGGGAATGACATTTTACATGAGCTGTTATGCTTTATAGAACTGCTTATGGAAACCTGTTACGTATTTACGTAATAAGTTTATTTACTTTAGAAATGTATAAATACACACATAGTGTTCAAGTGTGAATAATAGCTTATTTCTAAGAGTGTAGAGAGGAGAGTTTACATAGGCATTGTAAATAACTTCATAAAACAAGCGGTATAAACTAAAAATAGCATAGCAGGAACATTATTCTAACATGTGACGGAGGGATTACTATGCTATGTACAAGAATCTATAATAAGTTTTAGTCTGCTATGAAAAGTAGATACAAAATAAAGAATATTTTCTATTTCTTTTCTTTTATTGGATACTGTTGGCAGAAAGTTAAATATTTGATTTTGTTTTATATTTGTTGACAATACTTAACAACATAAAAAAGGACTAATTTGTTATGGACCATTTCTATCTTTAAATAAATATAATTGTTTTGTTTCTTTGGAAATCTCCAGGTCCAGATTTCATGACATTTTATAATTATTGCTATCAAAGCATATAAGCAAGGAAACACTGAATGTTCCCTCAAAGTTCTGTTATATCATTTATAGCTACTAAAGTCTATGAAGCAATATCATAGTTTCAAAAATATTTATTGTTTAAATATTTGGGGCATACATAACTTTTTGGAATCATTAGACCTGAAGTGGCAGGCATCCTGAAATAGCCAAATATGTATATATAAAATATTGCATATCTTCCCAGAACATTTTTAGTGTACATTTGTTTTAAGTGGAAGTGTAGAAATGGACCTTGCTGTTGTTTATATTAAAGGAGATTACCTAAACTATACTGTTTAGGGCTTTAGCAGATGGTGAGTGCTCAAGCCAATTTGAAGTGCTCTGTTATAATATTCAAATTCAACTACAGTGATAAAATGAGGTTTCAGGGGACTCACATTTTGTAATATAACCATCTTCGTAGAAAATAATCTTTTCCAACCCTTCCAATAGTAAAACAGCAAATTTAGGCAAATCTGTTAGCCTATTCTAAATCTGTCAGGGTTTACCATTTTCATTGTTATAATTATTTAAAACTTATTTAAATAATAGGACATTGGGCTCTAGACATTTGGGTTCTACCATTCTTACTTTAGCTTCCTGATACTTTTTTGAAAGAACTAATAATTTGTGCAACCAGAACACCAACTGGGAAATTAATAGTTATATCATTGAGGTGCATTTGGGAATTGTGCCTTATTAGATATGTATGTTAACATCACCCTAAGGATACATTTGATAAAGGTACAGATAATAAGAATAATGTACACATACATTCATGCATACATATTAATATAAAGTGTAATACTTTATTAATAATCAGTAATAATGCATTTTGCAATTTTAATGAGCATATAAAAAATCTAGAATAAACTTGTTTATTTGTGGATTTTTACCTTACACTTAAAATGGATAAACATGAGCATTTCTCCAGTTTGCTATTCAAGATTTATTTTTTGCTTGCTTTGATATGCATATTTAAATACAGCCTACGGCTAAGTCTCATTTGGTGAAGGGTGGTTCAGGTGTTATGATAAACCACTTAAGGACACAAGATGGCATGGTGTTTTCTCTGTGTTAACTCCTGACCATTGCTTTGGTCCTTCTTATAGCTGTATTTACTTTTGAAATACTTAAGAGTGTTTCACCTGAATGACTATGAATTTATAGCTTTAAAGATGTTTTAATTTGTTCTGGGCCAGGGCCTCTTTTGTTCAAACGACAGTTTGTGAAAAATAGTTGATATTCCAATATTTCTGTTTTCTGTTCATAGTTATAGATAAACTGCAATATAGTAACTGTAGTAGTAGTTTACTGGATCCTAATGTGTTTGTAGGTTATATACTATGATATAGATCAAACTAAGGAAATGTCAGAGAAGCTAAAATTCACAATGAGATTCCTATGTTCAAATATGATGTGTCTCTTTGCTGAAAAATGTAATTTAGTTTGTGATAAGAAAAGGCTTCATCTTGGGAAAAGTACTAGCTTTTATGCAAAAAGGCAGAGTCTTTCTAATATTGGTAACAATAAAATGCACACACTTAATGTTATTTTATGTACTGTTAGTTACTGTTAATTCTTCTATAATACAGTAAGAATCAATTGTCCAAGAACTTTGCTAGTCAAAAGCTAGGATACTGGTAGTCACGGAAAATTGCTATATTTGATGTATGCTGTGGCATAGTTAGTAAATATAACACTCCATAATTACAGTCTGAATTTTTAATACTCTCATATATTTTCATTGCACTCAAGTATTAGTTGTAGATGTGTAGAAATATACTATAACTGAAATAAACCAGATAAAATACTACTGTAAATATTGTTAACTTGTGCTTCTTAGGAATGCAATTTATCACTGTCACATATATGCATATATATGAACTCAA
Organism: Azemiops feae; assembly: GCA_023970755.1. Classification (NCBI taxonomy): domain Eukaryota; kingdom Metazoa; phylum Chordata; class Lepidosauria; order Squamata; family Viperidae; genus Azemiops; species Azemiops feae. The sequence goes on along the minus strand of JALGBA010000982.1, from coordinate 493,526 downwards.
GATTCCTCAACCTTGACTTCAGTTAACCATTATTCATATAATTTTAAATATATTTTTTAGATTCTTTAGAAGTAGTTAACAATTTTATACACACACACACACTCATGGAAATCCTATTTCAATGGCTTTTCCGTATAACGATAGTATTACAACTTGTTTTATTACATTTGTTAATGATCTCAGAAAAAGGATAATAGAAAATGGCCTATATGTAATTTATAGCTGAGGTCTATAGCAGGAGATTTTTATCCTTATTCTGCCTTGACTATGCCAGTATATATATTCCAGTTATGTAAATGAATATTTGGAATAGATTCATTCACATTATTTTTCTTTATAATAATCCACAAAACAGTTTCTAAATCTTTAAAATACTTTACATTAGACCTGTAAAGCAGGGTTTTATAGATTTATATTGGATGATTAAAGCAAGAGATAGTGACTTTCTTGGAATGTATTTTGAAGATCAGTTTACAAAGTATTTGTTAGTTTGCATCAAAGATGCGCAAGTCCAGAATTTACAAAAAATGAGAATTTTAAAATGTTTTTGAAAACAAACAGAAAGCCAGCACTGCTTGCTCCTCTTATTAAAGTATATACACATTCAAGATTTCTTGTAGATTCTCACACTTTGATCATAGAACCTAGTCAACCTTGGCTGATCTCAAAAAAAACTAGATAGGGTCAAATTTGATTAGTACATGGATGAGAGAGACCACCCAGAAACCCAGAAACTATAACCTAGACCAAGGGGGAAAATGGAAGACAATGACAAACTCTAATATTTTTGGCAAGGCAATTCTATATTCTCTATATCCATGAAGTTACCTAGAGCAGGCCATGACTTGAAGGAGATTTTATATTTATCTTTCATACATAAAACTATTTTCATATTTGAACTGTAGCTAAATGTGTCCTGTGCACAAAAATCTGTAAAGATTTAAGAGAAATATTAGCAATAATTGATGTCACATCAGAATGAGAAATATGTCATGTACAATATTTTAGGCTTGGCTGCATTTTTTCAGTATCCAATAAACAATATTATATTAAAATAAATAATTTATGTGGGTCACATACATTTGTTGTTGATTTCTACATTTTTTTAAAGACATAAACAGCAATTTCTTCAAAATGCTTTATCTCCAATGAACCACAAATTTGTGGAAGATTAGACTTGCTAAGAATGTAAGATCAGGTCTTAACAACTTTATACTTTATTATATTTAGGACTGAGAACAAATTAACAAACCAAATTGTCTACTTATATAGACTGCTTCATACAGATTATGTGAAGCAGTTCACAGTTGTAGTTCTATTTACTGTATCATTACTTTACAATCATTACAAACCTTTGGGGGGAGGGGGAATTGTTTAAAAGTAATATTTTTCAGTAGGATTACTGAGAAGTAGATGGCTACAAGACTTATACTATTTCCCAGTGATCATACTGTGTAAAATATACAATGAGATGTAATCAGTTCGTACAAAGTAGTAGACTGCTATGTTCCATAGTGTGAAGTTTGCAAAGTTGCTGGTTTTACATATAGCTTACTAGCCATCTAGTATTTGTCATCCAGGAATAACAGGTTTGATAGCTAGCATGTTGTCTAACAATCTTTGTAAAATTATCTTGACTTCACTAAAATCCATTGTATACATTAAATTTGATATTATAATGCTTTGCCACTTAGGTCCCAGTTGTCAGTATCTTAAATGTAGTAAAAATTTCTCCTATAGCGCCCTAATTGTCTTATTAAGTAACGTATTTACAATTTAACTGAAATCAAACTGCATTTATGTTGGCATTTATCTTTTTGTTTATTTTTATTCGTTCCATTGTGTAATGAAGGTATACTGTATATGAAAAGTATTCTTTTGAACACTGTTCAATATCAGTATAAAAGGTATAACATCTGTAATAAGAAAAAAGGCTGATGCAGGTAGAAAGAGTCACTCATGAATAAGCAGGTGTAACGTTTCTATTCACATAGCTCGCATATTAGATCAATTGGAATCTTAAATGTACAAGAAAACATAATACATATATGGAGGTTTATATAGATTGATACATGCATGGTATGAGAAACTTGTAAAAGTAAGTACAGTGAAAGAAAATTACATTAATATGTGGTATAAAAAGAGTTACATCTCTTTTGTAACCTTCTCGCCCATTTATTATATTCTTTGTGCATAGCACTGATATGGAATCATACAATTTTACACATTTATTCTTATGCGTTTTTTAATCTAAAAGGCTGATGATACATGATCTTGTTTTAATATGTATGTTATAAGCGCTGCAGTCTTATGGATAGATACGTGAGACATTTTACTGAATTAAGTGAGATTTATTTCTAAAAAGACATGTATAAGATTGCGCTGTTATCAAATCAGATTAAGCTATATTTAAGTGGGATTATGTTTGTGTTCATGTGTATATTTGAATCTGTGTATTAAACCTGTATATTTTCTTACCAAGGTTTTTTATAAATGCACTGTTTATTCAGCAGTTCGGAAATTTTACATATTATATTTTACAATATTTTAGTGTGAGTATAGATTATATTTTCATAAGGTACCATGTAACAATCTTGTTCAGTAATATATTAGTAACTGGAACCAAATTTTTAGGTAAATTATGTAGTTCAGCTGGTGTTCTGAGTACTGCTTGGATGATACGAGATCTGATCTAGTTTATGGTTAGGCCTTGGATGAAATGAAATGTATTTAACCTATAGTCAACATGCCATATCAAAGTGTTGATGTTTTCATATACAAAATTGATTTATAATAACTAAATGCAATCAAGTACTCAAGCTGTACTATAGTATGCTACTATACTGTGTCTTCTTAATTTATTTATCCAGAAGGAGTTTTTTTTCTATCAGAAACTTTTATGAATGCCATAGATAGGGGAGCTATTTTTTATTTTTGCATATATTTGAAATGCCCATCAAAATCAATTGATTCTATCTTCTTCCTGCTATTCACTAGCATATAGCAGTATAGACATACAGATAGATATTTTTAACTTGTATATTTTATTTTGAAATACAAATAATTTCTTAATGAAAAATTGAGTTATACTGCTATAAAAACAGTGTGAGATCAGAATCGACCCCACAGGGGGCCCCTTGCATAATTAAAGTGATTTTGCCCAGTGAAAGTTTGGGTTGCATAAGGAATGCAGAGTTAATCCATCTGTATCTGTGTAAGCTGTCATTTACACAGAAGTTTGAGGCTTATTAAATCACTAACCTTGGCATTGTACAAGATGAGTGACCAGTATTCAAGCATATAAACAATTACATGCCACTGAGGAATGTTAATAAATAATTATTATAAAACAGGTCTGTGTTGAAAATATTTCATTTCTTTAAAAAAAAGCATGTAGGAGTTAAAACATTTAAAATTTCCATTAGATTTGTAAGAACAGCTTCATATGCCTAGAGACTCTTATCCTTTCCACGCTCTTCTTTAGATTTAGCAAAATCCAATGATGGTGCAAAATCATTTTTTTTTAACTTTCAAGGGAAAAAAATACTGTGCTGGTAAAATTGTGTTTCTGTGAAAAGCTGTATACATAAACGAGAAACAGTAGATAGTTGTAGAGTGATCTCCTGTGGCCCTGCTAGTACAAGCTTTCCCCATATTGTCTCCTGCTTTTATATTAATTACAACTTGCATTATCAGCTGTGAGTCTTAGCCCAGCAAATAGAAAATACTGCCCCTGGAGACCTAGCTTCTTGTATCTATTTTCCATCTCCTTCTATTGTGTGCCACTCAGTATTACTGCTTTGCTCCTGGTAACACTGCTCTTTAACACAATTAGATAAGAGCAAGAGGAGTGCCATATTTGACTCCCAATTATTAAAACTATTGGGAATAGATACATGTGAACTCTGCATTCCATAGTACATAGCACTTCAGCTGGTGATTCAATTCAACATATTCATACTTTTTACTGTTTAAATATGTGTCATAAGATTATGTACAAAGTTAAATAAATAGTTGCTGTGACAGGTTATAATTGTTTTTATTCAATTCTTATGCTGCCCCATGTTTAAGTTATTGGTTGGAATAATAATTTAAAAAAATATGGATGATGATCAAAGTACCCCCCTTCCCTTAACATTTGCATTGCTACTAAACATTGGCTTCAGATAATAGTCTTAGCAAAACACACCATTTCCAAAAAATAGTTAGATAATGTGAGTTAACTTTTTCGGTAGTTTTTCATATGCTAAGTTGCTTTCTGAATGTTTCAGCATACTGCTATACTGAAATTATATTTTCATAAGTATAAAAGTTTAGTTTTTCTGATTACAAGGTTATGTTCTTTTCAGCTCAGTATGTATGTTGTTTGAGATGATGTATACTGTATGTGTTATTATCACATTTAAATTTAGCCAGATTTTTTATACAATACTGAAATATAAATTCTTCAATACTCTAGTGGTTATACAAGAAAAGTTGATTCCAGTTGAATTCAGCACATAGATTATCAACATATGAATTTCAATTATTCAAAACCTAAATAAAACTGCCCTAGCATCCAAAGATAATGGTATGTTTGAATCATTTTCAAAAAGTGGATTTAATCAATAACGTGCAGTATCTATGTATGAATACATAGCGAACTCGCTAGAAAATTGGGCTATCAAATCCCATGTACAATGTGATGGATTTCTGTTCATGCAAAGGGTCAATTTCTTAGTATCTTCTCTTGCACTTACTCTTCTCTCCCAAAATTTGCCTCAAAGTACACTCTCAAGTAAATCTTATTTCAAGGTAAAATGCCATGGTAGCATACTATCTTTTAGATGAAAGAAGCTAAATCTTCTGGCAGGACACTATTGGCCTATTATGTTAAAAGTAGAGAGTTATTTTTCTAATTAAGTCTCCCTAGGATGACTTTAATTTTTTGTGGAGTGGGGTAGCATCTTAATCTAATGAAATAAATAAATAATCTGTGACCAAATTTACTTAAATAATTCTGTGGAAATACCCAGAATGAAAGATCTCATTGTTGCCATTGACTTGTGGATGAGACTGATTATTTGGTCATGAGTAATGCTTTCAAATTATGGATGTGATGCCGTGTTTGTTACAATACTAATAATGAATGACTGAATATGGTTATTGGCCAAACCTAATGTCAGGCAGAGCTAGGGAACAGTTGGGAAGTTGAAGTTGAAACACAAATATCCCATATATTCTTCCCAAGTTCCTCTACTATTTCTTTTCTGGGAAGAAAAAAAAAGAGCTATAGGTTTTCCACCCCACAAATGGCTATCAATGTATGTAGCCTTGTATTTCCCTCTTCTAATTGAGATTGGATCTCTGAGTGGAGGATAACATAAATTGGTATAAAAAGCAAATGATTTCTGCTGCAAGAAGTTTCACTCAGTGTCCTTTTCTAAACCAGAAACACCTGGTTTTTCAAATACTGTATGATTTTGGTTAACATGTGCCTTGAAACTTAACTAAGGTGTTACTAAAATTTTAATAGTGAACTAAGAACTTTCAACAGAAGCTACTTTTAAGAAAACCTGCAGAACATAGCATTAATATTATAGTGTCTGAAATACGTGTCCTAGGAAAATATGTTTTATAAATTTTATAAAGAGCAGCTTTCAACATGATATTGAAGGACTAAATGCATGCCAGGCTATTGTTTTGTTACCTTTTTCATGTATTTCTTCTAACTCTTTATCTGATTACCATCCGGCAAACAGCTGACGCTGAGAGAGGCTGCAGAGGGCTAAAGTGCTCCTGTCTGCTGTTTGCCTTCAGCTTGAAGCTATTTGAGTGGTTTCCTAATTCAGAGATAAAAAGAGGAGCTCATAGGCTCAATCTGTTTAACTGAGACTGCACAGAAACTTGCTTGATTGTGACATTTTATTTCCATATAAGTTTTTCTGAAATCTAATCATCATTGCTTTTTTAAAATAGTTTTGTGTGCATACACATGTTGTATGCATTTCTGTGTGTTCCATATAGACACACATAATAGATATAAATATAAAATTGAAACATTTCAGACTCTTTTAACTTGTTTTCTTTTGTTTTAAACTTCCCGATTTACAATATGGTATTATTTTTGTACATTGTGGGAGGAGAATATTAATTTGAAAAGTATTAATTTTAATTATAGCATATTGTTATTTTTCAGTGTTACTTTCTATAATGTGGAAATTGATTTATGGAAAAATGTGTAGATTAGTTTGATGGAAAATTATTTTTTAAATGCTGCATTTCAATTTTGATTTATTTTTGCAGATAGTTCTACTGATCTAAGTAAGAGAGTTGTGTAGTTATTATTAAGTATTTGTTTCCATTTATCTGGCTTTCACTGCTTAGACATTAATGTCCATTCAGTTTAGTGTTGATTTGATTGTGGAATGTGATTATCTAAGCTTACTTGATATTTTTATAAGACAAATTATTTAGAACATGGTTTAAAGATGATAACTTGAGTTATTATGTAGACATGCTTCAGTGCCAATCTGGCAATTAAGCATTTGGCTCAAAATGCAATAATTTTGGGGGAGTCATTAAAAAGCTTTAATTATTGGGATGATTTTCCATCTCCAGCTTTGAATGGATTGGTATTTTTCTAAATTTTCTAAATTTTTAGATGTAGTTGTTGAGGGTGATACTGAAGTTTACTACAAAGTAAATATTGATGCCTTCTCTTTGGAATTGCTTAGGGCTCATGATATTTCCCTGAATGTAGAATATTTTACAAAAGTGCTTCTTGTTAGGATGTGTTTAATTTAAGTTGTCATGGACGGGTGACAAGCAATGGAAGTTCAGCTCTAAGTCTGATCTATTGCATGTGTTCTTGTTCTCCTTTTCTGCTGGAGGAAATTCCATCCCTTGCCTGCCTTCATGTGATGCTGATAAAGCTTTTCCTGTACAGTAGAATTCCTGTTTTCCTTTAAGCAACAGCAGGGTATTGGGAATGATCAGGAAAAGGGAGGAGGACCAAGAGGAGAAAATGCTTAGTGAAGTAGCAGTTAGCTGCAACTTTCAGCTTTCTTCGTGTACCTTTTAAAGTAGCAGTTCTCTTCAGGAAAACCAATGATCAATAAATTTTAAAAAATGGGAATTATATTACTAAACTACTGTAGAATTAGGGAAGCTTTGTCAAATCTTCAATTAGTGCATGTATTGCCATTATCAGATAGAAAGATTATAGAAGAATATATTGCAATTGACCATTTAAACTTACATAACTAGCTAACCTTTAGCTGCATAATCTTTTTAAAACATCATCTTCGGTATTAGGTATATTTTGTTTAGGGTGTTATTTGTAATAGATGTTATAATAGAGAAAAAAAACAGTTTTTCTGCATGTTATAATTATTAATTGCCCACATCATATTAGAAAAAAATACCCTGCTGCAGATTTGATAGGGAAAACTGAAATAAAGAGAAATAGTAGTTCAGCTGTGTTTTTGAATGTCTCTAGTGATTTTTTTTATTATCAGAACTAGACAGCAATCATATATTGATTTACTTGGGAATAATTGCTATTGAACTTAATATGCCTTTATAGGTTTGTCTATGGAATTATTTTATGACCATGTAAATATAAATTATTAAAATATTTCCTTACCTGACCAGCTGGTTGTTACAAGTATAAAAAGTAAAAAAAAAAACTCTTTTAAGGAAAAAAACCTTAAAATATTAGAACTGCACTTTATTATGGTATAAATATATGAAAATGAAAGTGATTAAATATAGTTAGTATGTCATTAATATATTTCTGTACATATTGAATCAAAAATAAATCTCATATCTTCAGGAGAACACATCCCAAGGTAAAATGGTATAGGATTGCAACCTCAGTAATCATTTGCCTCTGAACAGTGTCTGAATTTTAGGAATATTTGCAAATGCTAACCTGCCTACTTTTTTTCTGGCTTCCCAACCTCCCTTCCTCGATTTGCTATTGGAATGATAACTGTGGGAAAAAATGGACATTCTGACACCAGAATCCTTCCTCTTGGAGAGATCATGATGACGCAACGTCAACGCACTCAGCAGGCACACCAGGGCCTTCCAGTGGGGGCCATGCTTCCCAGAGTGGAGACAACAGCAGTGAGCAAGGTAAAAGGTCAAGCTTTTTTTTCCCTGTGCAAAGTAGGCATGACTAAAATAACTTCAGTGTCTTTTATTATATCAGTACATCTGCCTTAGTGTAAACACAAGAGTGGCAGGCTTGCAATGTAATCAGCTGTAACTTAGGGAGACACTTATTTCCTTTTTTCAACCTTCTTAGCTGTATTTTATTTTTATTTCAAAGCCAAATATCTAATCTTCAGACAAGCTTTGCAATAACAATTGATTAGTTCTGCCAATTCCTTTACAAATTTAGTTACCTACAGGATTTTCTCTCTGTGTGTGTGTGTTTGTGTGTGCGTGTATGGTGTAAGTAAATATCATGGCAGACATGCACCCCAGCTGTGGTGCAGCAAGTCATGCTAGTCTCTAAATAGAAAAATATTAGTGTCAACTGAAAAAAGGCTTTTCAAGCCAGTTGAAACATTCTTAATCCAGTACAGGAAGAAAACAAAAACAATTTTGACTCATTCACACAATAGATATATGCATTTATTGAATGGCTTGAAATTGACCGTAGATTTTATACTAAAGTAGTTTATTAAAATTAAGAATTCCTTTTATAATGAGTTGCTTGTGGATTACCACTTAATATTTCTACCTAACCTGCTTTAATTGGAAATAGGTTAAGTTTGTATTAGTTATATAAATGACTAATAAATTAGTTATATCAGATAACATTTTTAGGATTGTGGTATAAGACGTAGGCATTGTGCCCATCATAATTATAGTCCTACTTTAACTTGGTTAACATGAACATTTTATACACTTAATGGGGCAATGATGATCATAGCTGTTCAGAAATAAGTCACATTGAATTAAATGAGATAAGCTCCCTGTTAATTTGGGATTGGAATTCAGTCTAACTTTATTGACTTAATACTTCCAGTTTGCATAATCAAGGTTTTTTAAAATCATATTTAATTATTGAATTTAACAGAAAAAATCCTTAAAATTTAGCTGTTCATCTTTTTGCAAAGATTAAACTGGATATTTGGTAACCTCCCAGTGTTAATAATCTAGTTTTTTTCAAAATTGTCCTACATCTTTACAATTGTGTTAACTTCAATTTAAGAAAGTATATTATTGATGCCAGTTATTTATATAGAAACCAAACGTTTAGAGACGATATGTTTGCTTTCATATGAGCAAAAATAGATTTGCTTTGTATAATTTGTCCAATGGATTTAAATTTTATATTTCAGATGGTTTTTTTTTAAAGCTTATTCATACCAGCTGCAATAATTGATTCCTATATATATGATTATGTATATTTAAAAACATGAGTATTGTGAATCTGTATAATTCCTGGATGAACTCCATGATGAACTCACTAAAGTAGATTAATAGCTATTTACCTTCATCAGGAGTAAATTTTCATGTCCTAAAGCAACAAATACTCTGTGCTTGTTTATCTCTGTTCCAGAAATCAGGACCATCCTCAGTAATATTTGCCCAGTATTTTTTCACTTCTCTTTCCAAGACTAGAGGCTGTTGTGGGAAAGCTTAGATTAAGGTATATAGCTACATACTACAAGGCATGATTTGGGTCTGAGCCATGATGTGGCACAGAAGGTATTTAAATCTTGCCTCAAGGAATGGCCCTGATTCAAATCACATGCAGACACAAGCTGCTATGAACCATTCAGGAAAAATATCTTCCTAGTGGCTTGGAGAAATAATCTGGATTGGAATGATGGAACTAGGAATTATATCTCTGTGTAATGGATGCCATATCAATTGTTTGTATGGCTGCTTTTTGTAATAAAACCAGTCATCAGTTGAAAAGGCATGTTTTCTTTAAAAATAGTTTTTAAAAGGCTACTATGAACAAGTGTAGTTAGTTTTTAAAATTTTCCATTGACTTGAGTCAGATGCAATAATGACTCAACAGTGTTGTTCAGAAGCCAATATTTTTCATCTAGAATGCTTTTCCAAGCCTTGTTATTTAATTTAATACATCAAGAATGTGGGAATCTAAATTTTTTAAATTTTATGATTAAATCTTCAAACCCTGCTTTTCTTATCCCTAAGACTTGGCCAACCCCAATTCCATTGATTATGCTGGGAATGAGGTGTTTAAAGGAGTTTGCTATAGGATTCTAAAAGTAAAACTCCCCTTCAAGCTGAACTTGACTATGGTGATTTCACAGACATATCCATGCAATTTTCTAAAACATCAATAAAAATTCCTTGGGATGAAGAATTATATAAAATGGTTAGTGCTCTGTTACAATACACTGAGAAGCAAGTATTAGTAGTTTCTATGTTTCTCTGTCATCCTTTAGTCTTCTTGATTTCTAATACACTATTGTCTGTTCCATACACTTTCTGTGTTTATTTGTAGGTGTCACATCATTTTTCTTTCCCAGCTTTTATAGTTTGATAAAACAAGAAATATTACTTTATGTTATAATCCTTAATGCATTTTTCATTGCATATACTCATTGTATGTGTGTCACGAGGAGGTGAACAACACTGGAATAGTTGAACCTTCTACATTTATGTTCCAGATATACACATGGTACTTGATAACTTGGGAGAACATAACAAAGTTTATTAGGAAATCATTATTTATAAATGCAAAAAAGATAAATGTGTCAAAAAAGAATATATTTTATAAATATTTTAAATTTTATATTTATAAATATGTTTTATAAAAAAGCTACAGTGCTCCTTGATAAAATGAAAAAGTATGAAATGAAAAGTACAATGGAGTTAATTTTAATGCTGGTAGTGGAAGAGTTAAAGCCTTTGAGCACTATTCAGTGAAAGATAATCCTTATTATATTAGCTGGGTTCTATAAGGTTTTTTTTAGCAAGTCATCTTAGTTGTTCAAGTAAACTATTCTATACATTGTAATAGTATAATGGATGCATTAGTATTTGTACCACTTACTACCTTACCATGGTTCAGATCCATAGAGGCAAAATTATTTCAGACAATATTATTCTATCTAAGATCAAAAAGTTAAATATACTTGGCTTTCTTTTCTTGCATGCATTTATTAACTTGCTTACTTAAAGACTAGAAAGATTAATTAAACCTATTAATAGACATAAAACACTAAACATTTTACAAAGGAAGAAAACTAGGTGGGGGCAAGGGAGGAAAGAAACTGTTTTAATGGTATAATGAGACCATCTTCCAGAGAGTTGTTTTGTGTAAGTCTTGCTTTGACCTTTCACTTTGCTCAGGAGTCCAACGCTTCATTTTTCACATTCTTCCAATTACGTTAACGCTTCAAGCATTTCTGACTCCTAGTCAGCTAGCAACACCAGGCATAACTCAACACAGTGAGTTTTTCCTCCTCTCTGTAGATTCATTAACAGGTCACTGAGGTCCCAACTGAAATTTAAAACTGGCTGGTTCTGTTGGGTTAGTTGAGTTATGGAAGAGAGATAGCAGGAAAAGACTGAGAAGGGGAGGAGAGAAGGAAGACTCCGAGATTTTGCTAAGCAGTACTGTATATATATAAACCAATCTTTCAAAAGGTATGTGCAGCTTTATCATCCAACTACTTGTTTGGCAGAGAATCTGTACATCTTATGGGTAATAGATTATCTCTTTTCTATATAAAATAAAGTAAAATATCATTGAAAAATCACTGCTTAAGATATTCTGTGTGTATTGTAGTGATGATTATGCTTCCCCTTAGTTTTTTCTGTCCTTTATTGGATACTTCAGATGTGTCCAAGTAAGAGTTATGTATGAAAATATAAAATCAGTCTGATTATACCTTTAAAACTGTGTGGACTTTCCATGTGGAAAGTTATTAAATAATACTTGCTATATACTTGATGATATAAAGATATAATAAGTACTCAATCTTCTAGTAGTTTTGTGCTCAGAAGGCCTCTCAAGATTTACTAGGTTTCAGAAATACAGAAGAGCTATTCTCCTAGACCATCTATTCTCCTTGCTGAAGCTGACACAGTTTATTATGTTTAAAACAAGAAATACAGTAATTGGAAAGCAACATTTTCTCCTGATTCAGTAAGGGACAGCCACATATGGAAGAAAATATTGGTATTCACAATCAGTGTAGATAACAGATATGCATTTGCCTGTGTACTTATACCACAATGTCATTATTATAATAGATAGGATGAAATTTGATGTACAAGATCAGTCTTTTAAACTCCCCCTTATTTTGTTCCAACCAATGTCGTTGAAGCTCCCTTAGGTAATGCTGAAAAAATTCTAATTGCCAAATCTGAGATGAATAGAAATAGAAAATGGAATTAGTCATATGGAACACAATCATTGCCATCTACTGTAAAGACTGGTTGCTGAAACATTGCTTCAACAAGCTGAAGCAACGTAGTTTACTGATCCATTATGTAGCTACCTCATTCAGTAATTAGTTCACGTTGCAGATTTTTCTTGTGTATAGATTTTTAAAAATTGTTTTATTCATTTTTATTTCCCCATCTAGTGATGTAGGACAAATATGAATAAAATCTTTTAATAAATGAATTCATAGTATTGCTACTGACTGTTATATATTTCAAGGGGCAGATTTTGTTTAGCCATCTTAGGTGGCTAAATGTGGTGTTTTGAGATTTTAGCCTAACTTGTTTTGAGGGAAGAAGTGGCTTTTCCAAATTTGAAGTGTTTGGTTCTTTTCTAAAGTTGGAGCTAGGAAATGTGTTCCCCTACTAATATTGCTTGTGATAAAATTATTCTAATACTAACTCGAGAGAGATTTCTTTGGATTTGGAAAAGTCCTTGCAATATATGCCATCAAATCAGGATAGATGAATTTTCTTAAGAAATGTAAAAATAACAGAACAATTGTGTAGATGTTAAAAACAGCATATGACTGAAAATTCAATCCAAATATGAGATTATATAAAGGTAAAGGTTTCCCCTGTCCAGTCATGTCTGACTCTAGGGCGTAGTTTTCATCTCCATTTTTTAGCTGAGAGAGCCAGTGTTCTTTTCTGGGGTCATGTGGCCAGCATGATTATACGCCGAGATGCACAGAACGTTATTACCTTCTCACCAAAGTGGTACCTATTTATGTACCCGGATTCGAAGTGCTAGGTGGGCAGAGCGGAGGCAAGTAATGGGAGCTCATCCCGTAATGCAGCACTCGGGTCTCGAACCTGGGCTGTCAACTTTCCAGCTATCAGGCTCAGTGTCTTTAACCGCTGAGCCATTGTGCCCCCTCTAAATCTATATAAAGTTATGTTAAAGAGAGGTTTATGTGCTAAAGAGATATAAGTGTGTCAATTTGTATCTAAAATAGGCCTTAAATATTATTTTGGGTAACTTTATGTTTTATGACTTGTCCAGAGTATGCTGGGAAAGAGTATCTGCTCTATGATAAAGTTCATACAACAGTGACACAGATACATATAAAACTGATGCATATTAGAAATGTCAAGATGTATTCATGACCATACACACTTAAAACACACACTGTCCTTTTTATGAATATGTAACCTAAACTTATGTAAAATAACCAGGACATGAAATAAAAAGAAAGGACATATCTCACATTCTTAGGTGGTGTGTTTTTTTTTATTAAATATTGAGAAAACAGCATTTGTATAAATGAGACATTCTGTTTATTCGTGTGTATCTATGAATGTATTCAGCTGGGTATTTTCAAGAAGCTAAAGATTTTTTGGGCAGAGTTTTGTTGGATGAAAATAAAGGGTAAAAAGTTTTAATTCTCTTTATTTGAAATTATAATAATGAAATAATAAATGAACTAATTCTAATTACAGTTTTTGCAGTACTAACAAGATACAGTAAGATTTTATACTGCACTACAGATGTCTTTAAGACTGACTAGATCAGGCATGTCAAACTAACGACGTCACATGACATCGCACGACGTATCGTGACTTTTTCCCCATTGCCGGCAATGGGGTGGGCGCGGTTTCGACGTGATGCATCCGGCCCGCGGGCCGGCAGTTTGACATGCCTGGACTAGATCATTTTACTCTTAGTTCTACAGCATGAATATTTTGATAACTCTGGAATACTCTAGGTTGCTGGAAGATGGGGCTCAATATAAACACTTTCCCAACAGTTCATTAGTTCTCTTGTGGTTGATAATAGTTGCATTTTATTAGTAAATACATGCAACTGACGTAATCTAGCACTTGTCATGGTATGTCTTACAACAGACGCAACGTGCACAGTAATATAAAAGTAGTCACAATCCAGAAGACTGAGCAGTAAAGCATTTTCAGGTCTAGAAAACATTGTTTCCTGATAGTAAGACACGGCTTGGAAAAATGCTGTAACAAATATTTTTCCAATATTTGAGTGCTCTTATGCTGAAGTTTAAGTACATGAAGTTTGTGTTAATTTATCTAAGTACAATTGATGTTAATCAAAATTCATTGTAGAAACTGGGCTATGCAGGAGAAATACACTATTCCTGAGTGGATCATTATTCCCATGTAGAACATTTTGTACTTTTTTTCAAGCAAAATAACATTCCTCTGCCTTTCTGCGCTTGGGTATCTGGGTGGAGGATTCAACACACTCCTGGGCTGAGTGGTTTTTGTATCAAAATACATGGGTGCCAAATAAGTTGCTATGGAGCTTATTTCTACCATGCACGGACACTAGGATCTGGCTTTCCAGAACTAAGTGTATCCAATGTCTTGTCCAGGTCCTGCTGTTCTTTCTTTTTCTCTGATGAGAAAGCCATGACATATGAATGAAAGCAGAGAAATAGATTTTACAAAACACTCTTTTTTTGTTCATATTGAGAGCCTGTCCTTATGTTTAAATGCGTAAGTCATCTTCACTGTGAAGGGGAGATATGGTAAGATTAAACTTCTCAATGTTTGAAAAATAATGTTGCTTATACATTGGAGACTATTGATGAACCTTTGATTTGCTGTAAGTATTTCTTCGCAGGTTTGGTTTTTTTTCTGTTTTAAACAATAGTGAGTGTTCAGTTGCAATTAATTTAAAAAATAACTTTGTGTTTCAATATTTTGATGTGCTAGTATAAAATAAATTGTCATAAGCAAAATGAAATATGCTGTTTTAATTATTAGTTATACATGAGCAAAAAATTGATGCTGACATCTTTGCAGTAAAATCATTGTAGTGGGGTTTTCTTTGCAATTCATTTTTGTAAAATTCATTTTGTACATTTTGCATTAATTGAACAATCTCTGCACTGTGAATAGGCAGAATTCCCAGAAATACAGAGACAGTTGGCCCAGTAACTGCTGAGCTCACACTACACATCCTGCATGCTAATTAACTATTAAATTGCCAGAACAAACTGAGCTAAAGACATTAGCAATTTATTAAGCTATCTACCTTCCTTTTTTAAATTCTTACTCTTCATAACTTTATTTTTGGTGCTTTGTATATTTCTCTCTTATTAATAATCACTTAGGTTAGATTTTTATTGTAATTTTCTTGTACTTACTGTACACTTTTTTATTTATACTGTTAAAAATAAATTCTCTTTCATTAAAATTAAATTTGGAGGTTATTGTGCTCTTTAAATATGATTAATTTTAGCTGGTAGATTTACACATCATTCAGAACTATGGATATTTAAAATAAAATAAATAAAATAAAATAAAGTCTCCCATACAAACACACATTTGAGAATGTTATTAATTACACTTAGGATTTGACACATTCCCTTTATTCCTTCATATTTATGAAATTTGTAGCAGTGGAATGTTATTGTTTAAGCAGGAGTCGTCTTTTCTGAAATATATCTAAATATTGTACGACAGATGCCAACTGGAATAATATCAGCTGTTTTTTTAACTTTCTATTTTCTTACAGCTTTGCTAATCCTAAAATGGTCACTTATTATTAGATAAAACACATAAATATATATATTTTAAAATGGTTTCACTACTAGGCCTTTCAAAGAAAATAATTGGACAATATTAATGAGTTGAGGAGTGTAGTATGTTCCTTGATATTTGATGTTCTTATGTGCAGATTTGTTCATGTGTACAATATTTATCTTCCAAGATATTTAATCTGCCTCATGTGCCCCAAACTGCTTGACACTTTAGCATTTCTAATTGCTCTATTATAAAATATCCTTAAAATCTAAATGCTTTCCATAATGCAGTACTTTCCCAAATATTGAAATGTTTTTTTATGAATTTCTAATTTTATGTACCTTAAATTATTTGAAAAATCTAGTATTTGAGTGTCTGAATTTTTTTTAAAGTTAACTTGACTAAAATGATGTCTCCTGATGCCTGTTAGGATTTAATTTAGAGTAGTAATTAAAACTAGAATACTGACTCATAAACATAAGATAAACAATAAACCAGTTACATTCCCTGCTGTTTCATAGCTTTCTTTCCCAGATGTTCCAGCCTGATAATTTTAACATTAGTTAAACTACCTAACAGTGTTATGGGCAGAACTGCCAGCATTAGTGTTATGGGTAGAAGTCAAAAACTAGCTATAATTATAATTATAATTGTCTATTTTTTATCATGTAAAAGTTTGAAATTTCATTTGTCTAAAATTTGACTGTTACAAATTAATATGAGAAAGTTAACCATTATGCTTCTGTATTTAAATTCATCTTAATTTTGCCTGCTGTAAATTATAGTTAACTCATAATAGGTGTCTCTTTTTTGCTTTATCAGTAAATATTGTTTGAGAAAAAGACTGTGACTGAGAGAGGGAGAAATGCTATTTCTTTTTACTGTGTTCATTCTAGCAACTAAAGAAATGTTGACAGTGGAATTTCTTTTCCCCAAAATTTCCCTCAGGCAACTTGAGCTCTGACCATTTTTTTGGACCATTCTACTGTCAGCCATGATCTTTCTAATTGTGTCAGGTACTAGTAGGATGTTCAAATGCAGGAGCCATGTTATTTTCACTGGGTGGGGTAATTACTGAAAGCTGAGAATAGCTGCACTAAAGACAGAGGGATACTTTCATGATCCCATTAACATAAGAGTGGGTAAATTATTCATGTGAAGTGAGGATTCTATGGGGAAAAGTATAGTTAATGCACATAGTTTTTAAATGTATCCTTTCTGCTCTGAGACTAAATTCTCGTTGGATTCAGTTCTCAGACATTTACAGGAAAGCTCTAGTGGCATGTTAGATGCAGTTCATCTCTCTCTATTTGCAGCACTCTCAATAGAGACCATCTGGCAAAAATCCAAAAGGTGATTAAACAAAATGATCAGCTCTTGTTGCTGTGTTACATGTCCTGGATTTAAAAACATGGCCCATGACAGACAGCTAATGTCATACTTTTTCTTCTGAATTTCCTTCCATCCCTACTATTTTTGCTTTTTGAACATTCAGAGGTTTGCACATTTCTATGCCATTTTTGTATCATGCCTCATATTCATGAGCAGATTTTCAAATATCTACTTCTATAGCCTGGATTGTTTTAGCACCATAGAAACATTTAATATTAACCTGGGACAGTCTAATATTCTTAATGACAGTTTTAGGAGAGAGAGAGAGAGAGAGATACTAACATTGGGGTCCAATAGCAGTAAACATTTGATATATGTCAAAAGGAAAGGTGAGATTTCAAAATTGACTCAGCTTCCTGTGACATATCATAGCATGGCATTGATATCTGCTTTAAAAAAAATACAAACCTTGCAAGCAACGGGTGTTTGAACTTTGTTTTAACATCATAATTGGGACAAATTAAAGAGTCATTTAAAAGAATACTGCCTTATATCATAAACAAGCTAATATTGCAATGTATCTAATTTCCAATTAGCTCTTTCATCAGTCATGCGAAGAAGTGTGTTTGTCCTGGTTTATTGTTTCTGAGTCATAACATTTGCCAACTCTTGCTATATTTAAAAATTAAATCCTATAATAAGGGATTTCTGAATAATTTATTTTACTAAATATTTAGTAACAAATTTCTAAATAAATACTTAGGTGTCTCAGTTAAGATAAAAATGCTAAGATTGTAAAGCAAAGACGCAAAAATGCAACTCTTGTTAACTTTCAACGTTCTAATGAAAATTATATAAAGAATAGGCATTGTTTAAAATATTAAAGGAAATATTAAAAATAAATGTGCCACATAAGTAAATTTATTAAAAAATTTCATCAATGAAAAAAAACAGCACTGTATTTCCCTCTACCAAACTTAGATGTTTAGAAATGTAAGCACAATTGCCAAGTTATATATAAACTCTTGCCCTTAGAAGTGAAAGCACTTATAATTAGAAATTAGTTAACAGATTAAATAGATAAAAAATAAAATAATGCTGATAGAACTTCTGGTCTCTCTCACTTGTTTTTATTCAGTTCAAGATAGCTGTCACCTGCGCTAAGCATAAAGTGAAAGTAGTAGGCAAACGACACACAGATATGTCTAAAATAATCAGGAAGGTGAGATGAGATATCTGTAGGATGGTGTGGTAGATGAAAGGAATCTGTATAGCCATGGGACCATATAAGCCTTAAGGGTCTTATGGCTATTACAGGGCAACTTACATTGTCTTATCAGGCCGATTTCCAATTGATTTTTGACTATATAATACTTGACAGGTCTCTGTGACAGACCTCTGGGGTAGCTGGGAAAACATAAGTGTGGCACAGACTATAATAACATGTTTTGGTTATTTTCAGTATCTGTTCTTGATAAAACAGCTCTAATTCTTTTTAAAAAGGGCAATATATGCATGACACAGAGCTAATATACTGAGTCAGAACACAGCTGTTTTAAATAACTGATTACTTAATGGTTGATGTTAAGAAGGTAGGACAAAACATCTGAATAAGTTAGGATATGATATAAATTATACTTTGCTAGAACACTTTGTTTTGGGTATAAAACTATTTCTCAGGACTAGTTGTGATCCAAAATTTATACATGGCCTCTCAGAAGATCTCTCTGGCATAGGTTATCATTTATGCTTTTATGTAAACTCTAATTCTTATAAGATGCCAAATATTCAGTGAATTCAATGACCCTAGTGGTGCAGTGGTTAGAATGCAGTATTGCAGGCTAACTCCACCCACAGCCTGGAATTCGATCCTGAGAGGGCTATAAGTTCACCCAGCCTTCATTCCTCTGACGTGGTAAAATGAGGGCACAGATTGTTGGAGGCAATATGCTAAATATGTGAACTGCTCAGAGAGTGATGTAAAGCACTATGGAATGATATATAAGTCTTATTGCTATTGCTATTCCCAGGGCACTAAGTCTGGAGATTATAAAAGCCACCCCAAAACCTTTATTTTTCTTTTCTTAAAGTATTTCATGATTGATCTGAATATATCTTTTAGGTCATTGCTTGTTGAAATACATAGCCTTTATTTCAGCTTCAGGTTAATTTTAGCTGATTTCTATTATTTTTTTAGGAAATATTGATATTTTGTTGAATCCATTATTCTTCTGACCTTCTATTTCCTATGCTACTAGCTGCCACACAGCTCCAATGCTTAATGGTTGGCAAATTGTTCTTTCTTCAACTGTTTCATCCTATTTACTCCAAATGTTTCTCATGTGGTTGCGGCCAAACAGCTTATTTCAGTAATCTAAATCAGGCATCTCCAACCTGTGGGATGCAGCCCACTAATGGGCCATGAGGGGTTTGCAACTGGACTGTGGAAACGGCCGGTGTGTGCGCGCAAATGGAGCTGCACATGTGTGCTTGCCGGTCGCTTGCGTGGACCATCCCCTCCCCTGCCGGTACACAAAGCCGGAAACATTGGGGAACTCTGGTCTAAATGTTTCAGACTTGTCAGGGATATTTTTTGCATACATTAGACAATGACTTTTGTGACATGGTTGTGGAAAAGTTTTTCTTTTGAAAACTCTCCCACACAGATTATTATTATATGAGCAATGCTCTTTATGGTCCTGTGGACCAATATTCCAGTGTCAGCTAAATGTTTGATCGAGTCAGTAGTAGTGATCTGTGTGTTAGATTATATGGTACTAACACATTTTCAAGCAGTGTTAGCAGACATTATTTTTGTACTTCTAGATCTTACCTTAACTTCAGCAATTCAATGTAATACAAATTTCTTAATATTTCTCACAGTTGAAATTGCTAGCTGCAGTGTTTAGATATTTTTTTTGCAGCTTTCTTTTGTTTTGTAAAAGTGAATTATCTTCACTTTCAATTATTCAGGCAACTGTTTAGAAGAGTTCAAGGTTGTAGCAGAACAACAATCACAACTGAAAAGTTAGAGGTTGAAGGTATTTGTAGGCCTAGCAGATCAATCACCTTTTGGGCTTTATTACCAGCTAATAATATTGTAACCCCCCCCAAAAATAGAAAAGATAATATTGAATTAATTAGGTGGGTGCCCACATATCTGCATCTGCCTTATTCACTGATTTATTATTTGAAATGTGTAAGCATACATATAAGTAATAATAATTTAATAACCTTTCCTACTGACCAACTGTTAACAATTCTTAAAAATAATTAAATACACATTCAATTTTTCAGAAATATATCGTATTTAGTTATCATGTATCATGTATCATGTCAGTGTCACTATGTCAATAGAACATACAATTTGACTAGGGATACCTTTTCCATGTAACTATAGATGTCTTTAAATTATGGATTTAAGATAGTTACTAAGAGTACTGTGGCCTACAAATAAACCAATTGATTTCTCGAAGTGAAGATTAACAGGCAGAAACACACAATTTTAAATATGTGATGGAAGCATATGGTTGATTAGAAAGAGAAGGCAAAAGATCAGGTAAATGTACAGGATCAAATAAATTATTGGAATGTCTTTGGAAGAGCTATAAGGCTGAGACAGCAAACTACTGTCTATACAGTATAGTTAAACCAACTCATTTACATTAACAAACTAATTAGTGAACTAGGCACTCTATTGTTTTAATACCCACTTTTTAATACACATGCCTCATTTATAAAAGTAGATTTCCTGGGCCTTCAACAGCAGTGATCAACTGTGATATTGGTTAATTATGCTTTTACACTCTCTCATTTTTCACCTCTTACTGAGCACATGAAAGGCTTTCACTTGAGAAAAAAAGGCAATTATACGTGTCCCAGGATAATGTGAGTCCAAACTGGGACCAGCAATAGCACTTAGACTTATATACCGCTTCACAGTACTTTATAGCTCTCTCTAAGCAGTTTACAGAGTCAGCATATTGCCCCCAACATTCTGGGTTTTTTACCAAGGTCGGTAAATGGAAGGCTGAGTCAACCTTGAGCCAATGGGAATCAAACTGCCAAACTGCTGGCAGTCAGCAATCAGCAGAATTAGCCTGCCGTACTGCATTCTAACCACTGTTCCACCAAGGCTCTAGAGCAGGGGTGTCAAACTCATCACGTCACATGACATGTTGCGATGTATCGTGACTTTTTTCCCCTTTCTGGAGCTGGGGTGGGCACAGCCTCCTCCTGATGCATCTGGCCCATGGGCCGGCAGTTTGACACCCCTGCTCTAGAGGTTTAGTTTTCTGAGCTTTCGGACTTGTGTTGGAGCCCATCCTCAGGGAACTTCTCTCTCACCAGAATGTGTCCTGATGACCAACCCAGTTTGAAAAAACAAACAAACGTTGAAACAATTTACATGTTTTACCAATTTAAATTGCTTTATTTTATGTTTATTGTTTACAGATCATCCATAGTACAAACAAATACACTGTTTTCCCCACAATGCTTATTCAGGAGGTCCTTTTTTAACAAACGCTCATTCAGCAACCATTCAAACTTGAACAGTGCTGGATGAGTAGTAGTTACAACTGGTTCTCAAAGTTCTGATTGTCTCAGTGTTCCCACAATGCTACGATTGCAATACAGGTGCTTGGGAACTAACCCAGATTTCTGATCATGACAAAGTTACATGTGTTTGATTTTCATCCTTCTCTGCCAGCTTCCCACAAGCAAAGTCAATGAGGATGACAGCAGGAAGTCAGAAGTTGTGATCACCTGAGGTTCTATGCTTAACAACCCACACAGTCCTTAACTATGGTAATCAGGGACTGCTGTCACTACCATTGCTAAGAGTTGCAGTCACATGATATCATGCTTTACAACTGCATCACATCCTGGTCCCAGTTATTGTTGTTAGATATGCACATATTAATCTCTGTAAGCTGTGGACTTTTAAATTCTACCTGCAGCTACTAAATATAGTACCAATCAAAAAGCTTTTTGCCTCTGTTTTAAAAACTGGCAAATAATATTTTCTATGGAGCTAATTGTTCATTCATTCATTCTTTAATCCATTCATTCAGCTTGTATCCTGCCTTTAATTATAATGAAGCTTTTTGGATTTTGGCATATATAGTGGCAATACAATTCAACAAATATGGCCAAGTAAGATTTTCTATCACGTGGTTGTTTTGCTGCTGTTATGAAGATGGAGATGTTTCACTTAGTGTGGCAGGCTAAATATTCTTGTTTATATCCTACTCTTTCTCTGAGAGTTCAAGGAAGTTTCCTTCATTTTTTTGAAGGGAATGAGTTTTGCCTAGAAAGAATTATTAGCTAAAAATATCTTGGAAAAGGTCAAACTTGAAATTGGGTCTTTCTAGTTGAATATCAATATGTTCATATTCCACACTGGATACCTGGATTGATCTTCATCCTGATCCCAATTCAATTTTGTACTCATCCTTTCTAGAAATAATGGTAATAATTACTATTATAGTGAGACGTAGGCTACATCTTGGATTACTGAGATTTGGATTCTGTGAAATAAGGAAATGGTCAGGGGGGATAGATCTTAAGTTAGTGGGGAAGAAGGGATGAAAAGTGTTGGTTCCTGAAACTGGAGAACTGGGAACTGGAACTGATGATAGGGAAAGTAGGAAAGTAGACAGATAATAAAGGTAACAAGAGCATGATGCCTGGTCGCAGGTAAAGGAGAGGGACAGAAAGGTGGTAGAAAAACTTGGGGAAAGATGGAAAATGTGGAGCAAATGGAGACTGACAGAAAATACAGGTATATGGGGAAAAAAAGTTGAATAGGAAAAACATATCCAAAAGACACAGAAGCATGGACATAGAAATATGAAGGTTATGAATGTTTTTCTGTATAGATCATAAATTGATGCACCATCACACTTTCTGGTAATAAAGTAGCTCAAACAATAAAAGTGAAGAAGTGGTATAAAATCATACAGTAGATTGAAATCTAGGCATCTCCATCAAATACATTAGATATTGTCTTATGTTATACCTATGTTGGAAATGGCATCTTAATGAGAGCTTTAGACAGTATTTGAAAGATATGCTTTTGCAACATGAGAAAATATCTTTCTGAAAATGTTTAAAGGAACCATTTCTTTTATAAGTTTTACATGTGGCCATAAATGCACACACATATAAAGAAAAGTAAGAACAGCTTCTGCAACAGCTATGAGCCTAAAAAGAAGATTGCTTTAATGATTAGAAGAGGTAGACTTTGATCATACTGCAAACCATCTTTTTCAAAAGTGTTTTGCAAGCATTAATCATTATATTGACTAGATGATATGCATGTAAAATAAATAAGACAAATCAGCATCTATAATTATTCAATTGTGTTTTAATGGAAAATATTTATAAAGCCAATGGCATTCCATATAGATATGTCATAAAATGATACTTTTATTATTACTACATTTCAAATACTTTATATTTGTATTTATATGATGAAGTATATAGATTAGAACAGTAGCCTCCAACCTTTTGGGCACCAGGGACCGGTTCTGTGGAGAGAGGTTTTTCCGCAGATCGAGGCCGTGGTTTCACATGCTGCCTGCATCCCGTGGATGATGATGATAATGATGATAATGATGATAATGATGATAATGATGATAATGATAATGATAATGATAATGATGATGATAATGATGATGATGATGATAATAATAATAATAATAATAATAATAATAATAATAATAATAATAATAATAATAATAATGTTGGAAGGGACCTTGGAGGTCTTCTAGTCCAACTCCCTACTGAGGCAGGAAACCCTATACCATTTCAGACAGATGGTTGTCCAGTCTCTTCTTAAAAACTTCAAGTGTTGGATTCACAACTTCTGGAACTTTTGTTTTTTCTTTGAAACATCCAAAGCAGCCAAAATTCTCAAAGATTGTAGGATTTAGGTTTGAATTAATACTTATTGTTGGGTGCTTGTTGGTTTCTGGCTCCAATTCAAGGTGTTTGTTGTGACCTTTAAAGCCCTACATGGTATGGGCCCTGGAACTGTCTTCATCCCATTACATCAGCCCATCCTACCTGGTCTGGCAGGGGAGGTATGTTGCAGACCTCATCAGCCAAAGATTTCCAATTGGCAGGGTCCAGGAAGAGAGTCTTATCTGCTGTTGCCATGCCCATGATGATGAGGCAGCCCCACACTCTCCTGACCGTCTGTAAAGTCATAAAAACATGGCATTGCACCCTTGCTTGGGGCATGCAGATGAGCATGTAGCCATGGGTTTGGTTGGTGACCTGAAAGCTCTCCCTCTATCTTTTAATTAATTCTTAACATCTCTTGCCACTTTTAAATTTAAAATTTAAAATTAAATTTTATATACTGTTTTTTATGCTTTTAATATTTAATTGCCCATCACCCAGAGTCCCTTTGTGAGGGAAATGGTTGGTTTTTAAATATGACAAATAATAAATGAATATTCATAATTCTGTGAATAGTCATGTATTATTTCTATGTCAAAGTAGTTTTTAAAAGGTGGCAACCTATTCCTGATTTCATAACAAGAATGTGCATTTTTGTATTCAACAAGAATTTAGCTGATAAGTACATTTGCTATATATAGGATACATGTTTGTAAGCTTGATTGTAAGTGGTTCCAAGAAAATGAAGTAGTATTCTACTTATTCAGAATATATTTTCTTTTTCCCAAAAGGGAAAATTGTTCATATTCTTCAGTTCACTATTATTCATGGAGATACATCATACCTATCATATATTTCCATCTATCAAAATGAGAATTTTATTGTATTGCATTTCATTAATCACAGTTGAATTTATATAAATCTGTATACAGGTGATCTGCTATGTATGTTGTTACTAATAAAGCCAAAGGTGTGTCATTCCTTTATTTTTTTTTATCATTTTTTCTTATGGTTACATATTAGAATCAAATTACCTCATACCTAAACATATATACTTTTCATTAAAATGTAGCACTGTTAAAATGTACCGTTGATTAATAATATTGTATAACTCTCTTATATTTTGCAGCCTTAATTATAAGGCTACTGTTTTTATCATTCAATCAGCATTTATGAAATCAATAATGAAAAATGACATGCACCTTGGAAACAGTACAAAGGAAAATTTTGCACAATAATAAAAGTGCTCTTGAATGTTATTTTCAGTGTACTAGATGAATCATGCCTGCGTTTAAATATTGCCTTTTGAACACATATGTTTAATATAGATAATCTAGGTAAAATTTCATTCTGCACTGAAAATGGAGCTCTGTTTTATATATCAGAGCTTTCAAAACAATTGTACATTTCTGTGTGGTGTTAGACATAATGAAATATATTTCCTTAGAATCAGTTCCATACTTAATATATTAAAGTACCATATATCAGAGAGTGCGTACACCCACAGCCACATGCACACATATCAGTCCATCCTATCTCACAGGGTTGTGGGGAAAGTAGGAATTAGGAACATTAGTTATGTTATCGACTTGTGTTATATATTAAAAGGGCATAATAAAAATATAATTTTATATAGATTGATATTATAAAACCTGTAATATGATCTAACTCTTAGAATTGAATCCAGCTGTATCTATTTGCTAGCAGAATAGACACTTGTACCAAAATAATTCCACTCTCTGTAGCTTCCCTCATGCATTCATGTGTCTATTTTGGACAATTGGGTTATTTTCTGGAGCAGATTTGAAAGAAAATGGGGAGATAGAGTGGGGGAAAGTGGAAAAAAAGTTCTTTTGCACTGACAGTAATTTATCTGCATAACATTGTATTGCTCCTATACTGTATTCAGATGATAAAATATTTGCATAAAGAGAGATCTAAAACATATAATTTTACAGTCATAATTCTAATTTGTTATCAGTAGGAACCTGAATATTTTCCAGAGTAGAAATACAGCACCAAACCCTATTGTCCATTTCTTATTGTTCATATGGATATACTCAGTATATTATATATCCCAAATTGTACCATGGAAAGGTGATTGATATAAATCACTATATCTTACCAGGAAATCCCTAAGTCTTATGAAATACCTGAGATTCCCTAGCTATATAAAGGTAAAGTTTTCCCCTGTCAAGTTGTGTCTGACTCTAGGAAGTGGTGCTCATCTCAGTTTCTTAACCAAGAGAGCCAGTGTTGTCCAAAGACATTTCCATGGTCATGTGATCAGCATGGTACGCTGAGGCACACGGAATCCTATTACCTTCCCACTGAAGTGATACCTATTTGTCTTCTCGCATTTGCATGATTTCGAACTGGGCAGGAGCTGGGCAAGTAAATGGAGCTCACCCCGTCATGTGGTGCTTGGATCTCGAACCCAGGCTTCCAGCTCAATGTCTTAACTGCTGAGCCATCTTGCCCCTACCTATATAGGTCCTATTTGAAACATTCTGAATTAATTTTGAATCTGTCTATTAAATTGCTGTAAATAAATGAAGAATTTAATATATTTTTACTGTAGTTTTGTGTTCTGAATTTTGTTCACCAAAAAAAAAAGTAATCCAAAAGTAAACATATTTTTATAATAATATTCTATAGTTGTGAATTGCAGATCTATTTGAACTAGGATATTTTCTCTTCAGGTGGCTAAAGGTTAAGGTAGAATTGAGCAAGTATATGAATTTAGTTGTTTTTGACTTATATAATATATTGTTTATTAAAATATTCCTGCTTAGTTTTTTCATTTCATTTTTTTTAACAAAGACTAAAGGCATACAGAGTATTTTCTTCACAAAACTTATAAAATGTAACAACTATCTGTTTTCATTGCTCTGGAAAAATCATGAATTCTTTACAATTTAAAATTATCATTTTTTTTGTTATTTTTATTGCTGCTTCTTATTTTATATAGCTAAATTGGAACCTGAAAAGGTATTCTTTTCCAAATACTATGCAGATGATCATTCAGTAACCCACTAAATGTATATACTGTATGATATAATAATAATATATTGAATTTAGATGCTGCCCAATGCACAGTGAATCTAAGTAGCTCACATCAATCAAACAATGAAATTACAATAAAATCATTAAAAGATAAAGATAAAATATGATAAGTGTGATACACCGCATGGAATCAAGCGAAAGGACTCACATGTTCTCGACAAAGGCCTAGATGAAGAGCCCTAGTCTTCTAAGCAATAGCAGAGTGGGGCCATCCAATTCTTGGAGCAGAGTGTTAAGCACCGCTGCAGAGAAGGTGTACTTCTCAGGTCCGAATAGATACATTGTTTAATCAAAGAAAGCTGGAGCATACCAGTCTTTAGGACTGAATCTGCTGGGTAAATGCTATTGGAGGCTAGCAGCCCCTCGCGTATCCAGGACCTATGCTATATAGGCTTTATAAGTAATAACCAGTACTTTGAATTGCACCCAGAACCAAACTGGGAATCAGTGCAGCTTGGTAAACAAAAGTATGTAGGCATGTCCATTATTCTTCCCGCTGCCACATTCTGGACATGTTAATTGGTAGGTTAATTATACCATGCCTTAAAAGTCAGCATATCTGTTAAAATCAAGAAGGGTATTCTAAGCAATCTGATAATTTAAATTTTGCAAACCAGGGCACTCGTCTTAATATAAGTAAGACAAATTAATTCAGTCATATATTACTGGTCTCTTTAAAAACTACTTATTATAATCTGAGTTGTAGTGAAGAATACTATTGCCATTATTTAAAAGATCCACTTTAGTTTAAGTGAATATGGAAGGGAAGCAATGGTTCTAGTACTTGGTCCAGCACTCATGAAAAAGAATTTTGAAGGGCAAGAACAGGTGATATCACTCTGCATTTATCTCCCTCCTGCTGCAATTATAATAAGAATTAGTATTATTATATTTTTATCCTACTTTTCTACATACAGAAAAAGAGAGAGAGGTCAACTCAAGGCGGCAAACTTACCAAACATACTTCTTCCTCCTCCTATTTTCCTCACAACCACAGCCCTGTGAAGTGGGTTGGGCCGAGAGAGAGTGACTGGTCCAAAGTCACCCAGCCTGCTTTCATGCCTAAGGGAGACTTAGAACTAAGTCTACTGTTTTCTAGGCCAGTCCCTTTACCACTACATCATACTGGCTCACCTCCAGTTGTGTTTTTCTATTATGGTTTTAAAATATTCCTTCTCCCCATATGTAGCCTTAAGGACTTATTTGGCTGGTGCATGTAACTTTGTTACAGGTTAACACCAGTGATTACTTCTCAGAGAAATAAGTGTGCCCACAACTTAGTCAATGTTTTCCATGATTTCTAATACAATGATACCTTGGTACTTGACTGCTTCAAAACTTGTTGAATTTAGTAAGTGCATTTTGATTTAAAAATGTTGTCCCTGTACTCGTTTGTTTGGTACTCGATGCACTGCAATAGGAAAGGGGGACGGCTGTGGAAAATGGACAGGAAGTTGGCCATGCCAGGAAGATTGCTGCAAAAAGAAAAGAGGGATGGTCACAGAGGGCAGACAGGAAGTTGGCCATGCTGGGAAGGTCTCTGACATAGGAAAAGGGAACAGACAAGAAGTCCTTCCCAGCTGAAACAAAGGGTAAGTTAGCTAAACAGCTAAACAGATGAGTGTTTAGCACTCGTCATTTTAAGTACTCGTCAGACCTCCCAGAAAATTACCTTTATCAGGGAATCTACAGTAGCATAATGATTATAATTTTTGCCTTGTAAATAGAAATTGCTGGTTGAGAATATACTTTTTTTAAATTCTTTTTCTTTCTAGGAACTCTACTTTTCTCTGGGCTTCTTGTTCCATTTAAAAAAAAAATAGCTTTAGTCATAACATTTTATCATTTTTCTAATGACATGAAATTGAAGTATAATGTATGGGGATATGTGAGCTCTATGGCTATGCTGCTGGCAAGTTCACATATCCCAACATCTATATAAACTCTGAAGTAGACAGTGTTGATTTCCAATAATTTCTCAATCTGGAGAAAAAGGAGAAAAATCCTATACTTGGGTCTATGACTAGAAGACTAATGGGTTGCAAGATTATCTGCTGCAATCATTGGGAAAGAGCATAGAATAATCTTCCAACTAAGTATGTAGATGAGTGTAATACAGGGAATATGATTTTGCAGTGATATGATATAAAGCCACATACATGTCAACAGATACCCAGGATCCACAATTGTGACACTGAGAAAAATATGAGGGAGCTAGGATTAGGTTTTATTGTATGTACTAGCTGTTTACAACTTGAAACTCAAATACATCAATTTCTGTATAGCTAGGCAAAATCAAGGAAGAATGGTTAAGTGGGAGAGCGTAACAGCAGCAGAAACGTCCCATAAGAGGGCACGGTAGCTGCACTGAATACCTTGCTAGCTGTTGCCAAAGAGTTTCACCTGAATAAGATTTTCTTATGCTGGCACAACTACAAGTTAGTAACAGCTTATACCTTAAGTGCATATATGCACTTAGAATATATAACTTATATTCATTCAAAACAAAACAACATGTATGTATATATTAAAACTAGTATGAATATTGTTTGCTTTATTGAACAAACTTTTAAGTTTCAATTATTTTAACATGAGAGTATCGAAATGAAATGTTTTCAGTTTGAAATCTCAAGTTGAGATTTAATGGAAAGAGAAATTTCAAAAATATATATTTAAAAACTTTATCTAAAATATGTATTTTGAGGAAAACAACTGGAAAGATTTAGTTGCATTGATTTTACATTGCTGTTATCAATAGCATAATGCTATCAAAGAAAATTGCAGTGTTTTCCACATGACTTTATAGCTGTTGATATTGCATAAGTAGAAATAGGGAAGGTAGTGGTGTGACTTATTTTTCTTCTTTCTTTCATTATTTTGCTGCTTTAATCATACAAACTTAAGAAGAAAATATTGTTAGGGCTGTAGAACAACGTGTGTAAATTACATATGGAAGGAAATTATTGTAATGAACTTTTCAGTTATGTGGAAATATACTGTAATATGAAGTAAGATTAGGGGATGATTCTGATAGAATTCAATCTCCTGTTCAATGATTAGCATTTAGCAAAGAGATCAGTACATCTCCCATCTGAATGATAGGTGTCAGTTGTACTGAATGTCTGAAAGATCACCCCAAATCAGCTTGAAAAGTCTTCATATCTTGTTTGTTATAATAGGATCATTTGCATGGATAATCTATTCAGGTTCAGACTCTACAGCTTCAATCATATAATTTATTATTTTATTAATTTTTATTTCTCTGTTTGTTTATTAAATTTATATAACCATATTACCAGAAGTAACTCTGGGCAACATACAACAATCAAATAAAACAATAATATAATAAGCAAACACTATAAAACAATTATAAACGTATGAACAATTATCATTAAATGATTGCCAGTATCTTCCAAATTTAGTAAAGATGTAATCATGGATACCTTGTTTCAACTTTGTATTTTTGTTCTGTTCTACTATTAAAAAGTCTTATTTAAAAATTTAAATTGTTAATGAGTTTTAATATTCCTATAAATAATCTAAGAAAGACATATCAAATATCTTTCAAATGGATCTGAATACCATGTGTAAATAATTGGAACAATACCTGGATTTGGTATCGAAATATGATTTGATATACTTTTTAAAATGTACAATAATAAAGCAAAAGGATTTGGTACTGCTATAGATGAAACGGTTAATACTATTTTTTAAGTTCTCCCTTTTCTTTTTGGATTGGATCCTGAGTCTGCTCTGCTAACAGAAGAGCTTCTATGTTTATAGAATAGATTCCGATCCAGAGAAAAGTGTGTGGAAATAATTTTTCACTGATTTTCTCTTCTTTTTACAAACATTAGTAATATTGTTCTATCAGATCCTGCAGTCGTTTGGAAGATACTTTCAGTTGACAGGTCTTTACTAGAAACAGTGTCGTGTGATTAAAATTCTTCTGTGGTAGAATCTGCCTCCCAGAGCAACAGTTGGGATCAAGACTATTATTTCTACAGTTTTGCAATACATAAAATGCTACATATAATGTTACATAGTATTATGCTACTACTCTCAGCTTTAGAATGGTTTTCCAGCAATCGAAGCTTAGTAACTTTCCATTGAACCTTAATAGAGGGCAGAAGAAATTGGTATTGGTAATAGCATCATCCTTTATTAGTTCTTTCAAAATATAGGTTGTTGGAATTGTTTGTACTTGATCAGCAATGCTAATAACTTCTGGACTGTGTCAGTGTCTACTCCCAACATTCATGAAGGGGATGACGAATCATCTTGCTGCAGTGCATAAATACATTTTGAATTGCTTTTTTGTTTTACTGAATGTTCATAATTTAGGACAAATAGTGAATCTGTACTTCCACTTCTGATAACTAGTGGTTATAGTATAGTTGAATAATGCCTTTAATAATAATGAAAATGTAACCAATATTTTGATTACACAGGCAAAACATCCTATTGCACATGTGGCCATCTCCATAACTGAAGGTAATAGACTATTATTACCTGTGTGATTATCAGCTGCTTCATTCCAGATTTTTATCTAGAATACTATGATCTGTGGATAACCTTTTTCTAGGTTTTCAGAACTGAGAATAAGTGATATTTTATTCAGCACCTTGTTTTCAGTTTATCTTCTATGTTTGAAGAAGTCGCATAAACATATGTTAAGAATTGTAGATACTAAATTGCCAAGCTTGGCACCTGCTGAAACTAAAATGCCAGTGCAAAACATGTGCTCAATTTAACAGTCCATAACCTTCTATTTGAATATTGAAATCTTTACGCCAAGGAAAGCTCGTAAGAAATTATACCAAAGAGATATAAATGGATTTTTAGAAATATACATGTTTATTGGCTTATATTAATTGAATAGAATATATGAAATATGAAATTGCTTTTTTCCATAAGTGTATTTTGGTGAATAGTTTAAAAACAATCTAAAAAAGGTTGGGGAGAAAATGAGTGGTATCACACTGGAATTTAGATGAGCATTGCAATTTAATCATATTCAGTTCTATCATAATTATTTATTTTATTCTATTTAATTATCACCTAATGTACAATTTTACCAGAGATTATTTATTTCCACACTCATGAGATTCTCTAAGTAATGCACAGAGTATTCCACATGCTGGCAAGACCTGCTCATGTGATGGCATTTTATATCATAGACATACTTAGCAAGTTTTTCTTTCTCTTGTTTTACATTGATATTACTGAATAGTTTAAAACAATATTCAAGGAGAGACAGAGAAAAAAAAAGCCTACTGTGTAGTCAATAATAAAAAAAAATCTTATTAATTAGAATTTATCATCATCTGCTTTCTGTGGTTCTTTAAAATTACACACTGTAAGTTGCCTTGTATCTTTAATGGTACTGTTCAGGCAACAACTGGTTGCTTTTTGGTCAGCAGTTATACATTGCTTCTTTGTTATAACAGGTGTTAACAATACAGTTTGCAAGTATTCATGTCACTTTTGCTAAACAAAATAATAGAAATATATAAATTCTGAATAAGACAACCTTCAATATTCTAGCCTGAAAGATGGAACTTTTGACGAACCAGGTTACCTTTTCTTTTTTAACCTTAGTTCCACAATATGCCTGCATGCTTTAGTACTGATTTCTCAGCTACTTGTGTCCCAGGAGGCCTTATTGAGTGCTGAACTGCTCAGAGAGTTGTAGCTATATAAAATGGAGAAAAATGTAGTTTGTATGAATTGTTCTTTACCTTGGTTTGGGTTCAGAATGGCAGCTGCACTCCGACTTTGTGTGTGACAGCACAAAAGACAGCAAAAATGAAAAGCAAGTCAGCAAGTACAGAGACAAAAGCAACGATCAGCTAATATAGCTCCACATGGTCTGACTAATTTATGAGAAAAAAATGTTCTGTTCGTTGGATCAGCACTCTGAGGAGGCAAGTGGAATTGTAGGAAGTTTTCATTGACTCTCTTGAGCAACTAAGGAAAACACTAGAGATTCTTCTCAGTTTGAACTTTATCAGGGTGTACGCTTAATCAATAAGGTATTGGAAAAAGAATTAATTACTAAAGCAGAATAAAACAGCTGCATTTTAAAGTAAGGATCTATCAATTCAGTAATCTTCCAGTTACAGGGCAGATGCCATGAGGATCATTTTGACTTCATGTAATGAGGAACTGAGGGAGTTTTCTCATGAACAGGGAATACACATTAGCCTATTTCAGTTATTTGTCATCAGTACAACTCATTTTCCAATTCTGAATTATAGTTTGTGTTTGATATATTGTCCAATATAGAGGATTCCCATATTCATGGGGCTAAAAGCACTAATGTGGAAATTGTTAGCACCATGAGAAAAAGTCTTAACCTTCCTAAGCCTTTTTATTCTAAAGGCTGTGGCCTGAGTGGTTTCATGCCGGACATACCTCTATTGTGTTCATTGTAAGGGTCAGGGACCTGCCTGTTGAAGAAGCAGTAATTTGAACACAGCCTGTAAATGTTTCATCTGTAATTTCCATAATGGTGAATTTCAAGGAGGGCTGAGAAGGGTTATGGGAGATGAATTAGGTTTTTAGTGAGCTCATTAGGAAGCCAAACAGAGTTTAGACAGCAAGGCGGTGAGTGTGGCCGTAATCAGTTCTGCTCGCTTTGTTCCCTGCCTTCGGGACATTTTTTCAGAAACTTCATCGCAGGAGATGATGAGAATATAGTGAGTAGAGGCAGTAATCTGATGGTTGACTTGTTGACTTGTAAACCTCTTAATTCATTTTTTTTGTTCAATTTAATCTATTCTTAAGGAAAATGAGCTGAATGCACTATTCTGCACTATTCACCTTTTAAATTATGCTCATGTTGAAGATCTTGTTATGCCTGAATAAACATGAAATGAGTTGGCATTTTCCCATAAGAGGCACACCCATTTTAACACCATGTATTTACCATTCTTGGAAATGTCTCATTAACTTCTGAGAAACTGTCTACATGATATTTCGGGGCTACTGTAACACACCTCTTGGCAGCCATAGAATGTATTTTGGTTAATACCTCATAATATCCATTTTTATTCTCAACATGAAGAGAGTTCTCTATAGAAAATTGATGCAGTTTGCTCAGCTAATTTTCATGTTCATTCCAATTAATTTAACATGACCCAGATTTCCTTCCTCGGGCTCATCCTAATTAGTAAGGCAACACCTAGAACAAGTTCTGTTTAATAACATTGAAGAACACTAGTTGTGTGTGATTTTGATGCTAATAAAGATATTCACTAGTGGGACAGATATTTGATGTCAATTATGGTATGTAATTTAGAAGTCCCAATGTGCTACAAAGAGTATAGGAAGGCTAGAAAATCACTATGGAGAAATAATAGTGTTTTTATGTCTTCCACAGCACCTAACTACCCTGTGGGACCAATTAGGATGTGGGATTTTTTTTTCTTGGTACAACTAGATTGTCAACTAATTCTATAATAATGAGTGAGAACTGCTTTTTAGGAGTTACAACTCTAAAGCATCAACAATAGGTCCAGGCCTAGTCTTCATTGAATGTTATTATATCACATGCGATAGAACAAAAATATGGCTTAAGTGAAAAAGAGGGTTTCCCCAAGTGCTTAACTAAGGATTTATTTTAATTTTTGATACCTATGTAGATCAGTTTCTGTACAAAAAAGTTGGTTTTCTTTATACCTTTAGAACATATTTCAGTTCATATAATTGTCCTTGAAAATTTAATATTTCATCTGTCTAGTTTTTATGTTGGAGCCTGATAAATAATTATACATATACAATATATAATCACACTTTTTGAATGTTTCACATTGTATAATTCACTTTAGAGATTCATTGTTGCTAGTATTTTAATTGTCAATGAAGAAAAGAAAAAGTTTAGGTTCCATGAATTGGCTCATGACATCTAATGAATACTAGAGTTAGCTAAGGCTATTTAGAAGTTACTTATTTTGTTTTCAAAGCTTTAATATATACCATTGACTTTTTTAAAAGAGAAAATACATTGCTGGCTATCTATACAAAGTTTGCAACCTTATTGTATAACTTATTGGAATTAAAATCCATTATATTGGGTCTACATGAGGAGACCCAATAAAGCAGGAAGGATTCCATGGATGAGAATCCTCAAGGGGAAAACAACTCAAGAAGCTTGGGAAATTTTGAAAAGTGAGATAATAAAAGCCCAGTCTAGCACAATACCAACAAAGAGGAAAAATTACAGCTCTCAAAAGAAACCAGCATGGCTGCATAAAGAACTCTCTGATAAATTGAAAGATAAAAGGGACAAGTATAGAAAGTGGAAAGAGGGGCACATAACTAAGACAGAATATCAGCAAATAGCCCGAGCCTGCAAAGATGAAGTGAGGAAAGCTAAGGCTCATAATGAACTAAGGCTTGCGACCAAAGTCAAAAATAACAAAAAAGCTTCTTTCAACATGTAAAAACAAGAAAAAAGTGAAGGAAATGATTGGTCCACTAGTGGGTGAAAGTGGCAAAAAGGTGACAAGCAACAGGGAGAAAGCAGAACTATTTAACTCATTTTTTGCATCTGTCTTTACACAAAGGGAAAAAACAGACCAACCTACCAAAAATAGTGCCATAAAAAACAGAATAGAAATGCAAGTTAAGATAGGCAAGAAAACGGTAAGTGAGCACCTGTCCAGCCTAGACGAGTTCAAATCACCAGGACCAGATGGATTACACCCCAGGGTTCTCAAGGAACTGGCAGATGTGATCTCAGAACCATTGAACTATATTTTTCAAAGATCCTGGAGCACTGGGGAATTACCGGAGGACTGGAAAAGAGCTGATGTAGTTCCCATCTTCAAAAAGGGAAAAAAATGGACCCAGGAAATTACAGACCTATCAGCCTGACCTCAATACCTGGGAAGATTCTGGAAAAGATAATCAAACAACGAATCAGCGAACACCTAGAGGCAAACAAAATCACTACTAAAAGCCAACATGGGTTTGTCAAAAACAGATCATGCCAGACAAACCTTATTGCATTCTTTGACCAAGTGACAAAATTAGTGGATCAGAGGAATGCTGTGGATATAATTTACTTGGACTTCAGTAAGGCATTTGATAAAGTAGATCACAACCTACTACTTGATAAGATAGAAAAATGTGGGTTAGACAGCATCACCACCAGATGGATTCGTAGCTGGCTGACCGGCCGTACTCAGCGTGTGGTCCTCAATGGAACCGCATCTACATGGAGGGAAGTGTGCAGTGGGGTGCCCCAGGGCTCTGTTCTGGGCCAGTGCTCTTCAACATCTTCATCAACGATTTGGACGAGGGGATAGATGGGGAACTCATCAAATTTGCGGATGACACCAAGCTGGCAGGAATAGCCAACACTCCAGAAGACAGGCTTAAGATACAGGAGGACCTGGACAGACTTGAACATTGGGCGCTATCTAACAAAATGAAATTCAATGGTGAAAAAAGTAAGGTTCTACATTTAGGCAAGAAAAACCAAATGTACAGGTATAGTATAGGGGTACCTTGCTCAATAGTAGTAACTGTGAGAGGGATCTCGGAGTCCTAGTGGACAATCACTTAAATATGAGCCAGCAGTGTGCTGCAGCTGCCAAAAAAGCCAACACAGTGCTGGCTGCATTAACAGAGGGATAGAATCAAGATCACGTGAAGTATTAATACCACTTTACAATGCCTTGGTAAGGCCACACTTGGAATACTGCATCCAGTTTTGGTCACCACGATGTAAAAAAGATGTTGAGACTCTAGAAAGAGTGCAGAGAAGGGCAACAAAGATGATTAGGGGACTGGAGGCTAAAGCATATCAAGAACGTTTGCTGGAATTGGGTATGTCTAGTTTAATGAAAAGAAGGACTAGGGGACATGATAGCAGTATTCCAATATCTCAGGGGTTGCCACAAAGAAGAGGGAGTCAAGCTATTCTCCAAGGCGCCTGAGGGCAGGACAAGAAGTAATGGATGGAAACTAGTCAAGGAAAGAAGCAACCTGGAACTGAGGAGAAACTTCCTGACAGTTAGAACAATTAACCAGTGGAACAACCTGCCTCCAGAAGCGGTGAATGCTCCAACACTGGAAGTTTTTAAGAAGAGACTGGACAGCCATTTGTCTGAAATGGTATAGGGTTTCCTGCCAGAGTAGGGGGTTGGACTCGATGACCTCCAAGGTCCCTTCCAACTTTATTATTATTATTATTATTATTATTAAGCCTTTTAATAAAGGCTATAATAAAATATGAGATTAATTAACCAAATTAAGTTCAACACTGAACCACGATACCAATACAGGAATTAAAGGATTGTAGAACCAGAAGCATTATTCCCCATTCCAAATTGCTTATAGTTAGTATTTCATTGCTTGTTATAATGCTGGGATCATTAAAAAAAAAGCTTAAGAATGAGAATGATACAATTCTATACTATTTCTATTCAGTTTTCAATACAGTTTAAGTATTTTAAAGATATTTATATCTACAGTTATTTTAATGCCATTTTTATTTATGATTCTCTTACATTTCTAGCTAAACGCTATTCAAGTTGACTTACATAGATAATATAATCAGTTAAGAATGATAGAAACAACAATAGTATAAAAGTAAAGACATAAAAAGATATAAACTAGCAGATAATACTCAGTAATAATTACAGTAGAGCAAAATAGAATTAGTAATATCTTTGATAAGTTGAAGGTTGCCAGAAGACAAATGGTTTCAAGCTGGCATGAATTGCTGTTCGAAAGGAAGCCAAATGAAACTACTGTTCCTGTATTACTTAAATAAAATCAATCAATCATTAAATAAACAGAAATTTTTAATATGTTTTTATTTCCATAATTGAAGATAAGATTGATTATGAAGTTCTCTGTTTTGAGTCAAACTTAAATCTAATTTTAAATTTTGAAGCTGCTCAACAACTTTCATTAGAAATCAGTAAACACCCTTCCTTCCTCTCTCAAAGCTGGATGGAATTTATAGTTAAAATAGCCCCATATAAGGAGATAAAATCTGACAAAATTCAGAAAAATAAGGAGCACTTTGTACTAGATGCTTTTAACCATTTCTTAGAAGAGTTCCAGAATCAGTGCAGGTAAACCTATGCAGAAGTACCCTCTGGCTGCAGGTTTTTTTAAATAAGAAACCAAAGTAAGACTTCACTGAAATAAACCTTTTTTTCAGGTATGATGCCAAATTTGGAATACCTCATGAGAATGTGTTGAAGGGATTTGGACTGTTCAGTGCATGTGCTCTTCAGGAGCAAATTTGCTATATATGTAACATTCTTAAAAACTTTTATGACAGCTTTTGGTGCAGGAAAGTCTAAAGATTGCAGAATTTGCTTTATGCCTTCCCAGATGCCAAAGATTGGAAAACAACCATGAATGGTCAGAGGGCATAGATAAGAGGCTTTGACTAGTGCACAGGTTTCAAACTCACCATGTTACGTGACGTGTCGCGACGTATTGCAACTCTTTTTGCATTGCTGGCAATGGGGTGGGCACGGCTTCGGTATGATGAAACCGGCACGCGGGCCGGCAGTTTGACACCCCTGGATTAGTGCATTGATTAAAAAAACAATAAAATGTTGGAAATGCCAAGTTGATTATATGCCATCAAATTGGTGTTGATTCTTAGTGACCACATAGACATTTTCCAAAATAATGATGATTCTTGATTGTTCTCAGATTCTACCATTCCTATATGCAGCTCCATTCTTCCAAGTTAACTTCCATTCACCAATCACCAAATTTCCACATTCCTGAAAATCCCCAGATGTAAATTTCCAGGCAAAAATAATATGCAGTATACCACACATTAGAGAGAATAGCTGACATTTGACTATGAAGAAGTGAATATGAGGAAGTAAATATTTAGACTCTACTCCAGAGCCTGCTAAAAGAGCCATGCTTTGA
Source organism: Azemiops feae (assembly GCA_023970755.1). Taxonomy (NCBI): domain Eukaryota; kingdom Metazoa; phylum Chordata; class Lepidosauria; order Squamata; family Viperidae; genus Azemiops; species Azemiops feae. Next base: position 454,376 of record JALGBA010000982.1, on the reverse strand, counting down.
GAACTTATGAAAACCCAACAAAATTGAGGTTATTTGAATCTTGAGAAGCTCTGAGAAGTTTTTTCCCCTTTTGTAGTAGGAGCAACTATGTGAAGAGGGAAATTTGTTTGGTATTTTAAAAAATAAACTAGGAATTGGAAACTTGCAGGAGTAATAATGCATAATGACTAGAACAGCAGAACATCTTGATGAGCAATAAAGAAATAAAAAATTTCTAGCTTTAATTCAGGATTTGTTAAGGTAGTAACAAGAACATAAAGCTATAAGCAGTACCCTTCTGAATTTGGCCCATCTAGTTCAGTAGTCTGTTCTCACAATGGCCAAGCAATGGGACAAAGAAGCCCTCTATTCTTCTAGCAGAACAATCCCGGATTCTTAGCTTCCATGCAATGTTAAAGGAATCAGAGCTACACATTTCCTGTTTACTGCTTCTACTGAGGAAAGATATGAAGCAGTAGTTATCAGTCAGGATTCTGTAGTATAATGTTTGTTACTAATAATCCACAACTTGCAGATATCGTGGGATTGGTTTATATATACAACAACCATGTTCGTCTTGAATTTGAGGCCAATGTTATTTCTAATGGTGACTGCAGTGCCTACACCTTTAGTTTTCTTGGTATCCAGTCCTTAAATCTCAGAAGTGATGTATTTATTTAAAAAACCTTATAGATTACAAAAAAACCCCACATTTTATTATATCAAAATCTATTTTAATGTCTATTTTTTCATTATCAATGTGCAGTTTGTATATATTTTTCAATCACAAAATAGAAAATTATGCCAAATTTATTTAGCATTTTTTCTCTTTAAAATAATTACTAAAAGACAGACAAGGTGAAATATTGGGCTTAGTTTTATAAGTGAACTGTATTGTGGGTGCTCCTGCATATGTGAATTCATTGATGGTTCAGTACTGGAGGAAAGGCAGATTAATCCTTTTTCCTTAATGCTGTTTCTTCCAGCATAATTTTCCAGGTTCTTATGTATCTTATGTGAGTGTGTGTCTATATGTGTGTTTGCGTGCATGTTTGTAAAATTAAAAAAGCGAAAGCAGTGTGATTCTGATTTTAGTTTTCTTGCAATCTTGTCAAGTTTATCAGGAATCAGGTTTCTTCAATATGTACTGGGTAGGTTACTGGTAATTTGATCTACTTGCACATTACATGGGAAAATATTATTTATATAGCTTTGTTATTAAAATTAAATTAAAATAAATATAAAATTAATTCAATTTGTATGATAAATGGGGCCTTATTTATTGCTTATGATAGATATTCTAATTTCCCTCTTTCTATTAAAATACATTAGATTTTATATTTGCTATTTATAGTCTGTGACTATATTAAATGTAAAGGTTTATTATGTGTATGTTGTTGCTATATGTATCCAATATACATTGGTGTTTTAATATAGGATGATCATTTTCCACGTTAACAACTCAAAACATTCAAATAGTTGCTAACTTCTCTTCCATTGGTTTTAGCAAATTTTGAATGACAATGTACTTCCTAAATCAAAACAATAACTTACTTAAAGTAAAAAAGGTTTAAATTAAACCTGCAAAAAAAAAGTATCAGTTTTCAAACTTAACCCTTCACATTCTGGCATTTTCCAGACTGCCAGCCAAATGAACCCTTTAGGAGGAGGTGTTTAAATATGTCTGCAGCACCCAGAGAGTTAATCCACCCCATTGTGCATAGGTGTTGGAACTCTTATGGTATGTAAGCTCATACAACGTTCAGAGTTATTTTGTATTCTCCTTTAATATATACATTTTCCCAATACACGCCTTCTGAAAATTTAGTTCTTTTATTGCTGTAATTAGATATGCATACATGTATAGCTACTGAGAGAAGATTACACATGTATGGAGCTATCATCCTCTCAAATATCCCATATTGATCTGACTCCTAGTTATGATTAATATTGTATCGATTATATTAACATTAATATTATAAATTGTATAGGAAGCATTACAAATGATTTTACAGATTTTAAGAATGTGAAGTCCTAGAAATTGAGTCACTAGAAATGGGGTGGCCAAATTGGGAAGGAGGCGTTATTTCATCATTAAAATTAAATTACTAAAGAAAATTGGATAGCTTATTTAGGCTCAAAGATCATGTGCTTCTGTAAGGAATATACTCTTTACCCTAAAATTATCAATGTGCTTTAAATGGATCTGGACTTGTAAAGGGTCACCTGCAAGGTTCTAAATCAAGTGATTTTATACCCTGTGTGTTCGTAATTTAAAACTCTTCTACTAAGCCAGCACAGGCAAGCCACTTTTACAGATGCTAAAACTATACTCTTAAGCAGTGACATCTAGCAGCCACTAAAACAGAAACAAAGAAAAGGAGGGAGGAGTTGAAGCTGTTTTGACTAAAGAGAACATTTACAGCTACTACTAATCAGCCTCATGCTGGAGAATAGCGTCATGCAAGGACATCCAGATTTATCTCTATAAGAAAACAATGCGTTATATATAAATGTATTTATTTAAAACAACTGTATAATTACAGAACAATTGAAGAATGGCCTGTTACATTTTGGCACTCATATCAACAACTTTAGGTGCACTGTAGTTGGTTTTATTGAGCAGGGGGCTGGACTAGAAGACCTTCAAGGTCCCTTCCAGGTCTATTCTGTTCAAGTAAATTGAATATACTCATATACAAGTATATCAAGTATATTTTGTAGCAAAGCCTTTTTTCCTGTTTTTCAAAGCTTAAGCAGTTTATTTCAGGTTTGAAGCACATGCTTTTAATTATATGTATATCATGCTTTCAGATAATAGAAAGGATCATCAGTATCTCAGTAATAAAAGAATATATATGTACACACATACACATACATGCATATATAGCCTATATGCAGTAGAACCATAGTGCAGCAAATTAAGTTGTTACAATTCATACTTCCAGTGTTATAATTAAGCATACTTCCTGGTCTATCACAGATATTTCTCAACCATATTGCTGCTGTTTTACTATATTGTTAATACATAGATTTTTATATGTAATACAATGTATTACATTGTAGCATTAAGCAAAATCTTGCATCAATATTTTTACAAAAACATCAAAAGAAAGTGTTTTGAAAATTGAATACACATTTAATTTCAGGTACTATTGTTATTTCAAAAAGTAGTTTCTTACATGCCATTTTTAGATAGGTAAAATTTTATATCTGAGTAATAAAGGATTAAAAATGAGATTTCTAGTGTGAATATTAATAGATTACTAATGATACTGCTGTACTAGATGATATTGTAACTAATATAGCTATCACATAGAAAGTAATACAATTAACTACATGCTTAACAATACTTTTGGTTATCGACTAATCTTTATTAATAAGTTCCATTATCTGATTCTGTAGTGCAGCATTCTTTAGTCAGACTGTTTAAACAGAAGTCGATTGATTGATTTTCAGTTTCAAAGTATCTGGAGCCCTTCACGTTGAGGACGTTTGCTCTAGAAACTATAAGAAAAGTCCAAAAAGGTTTTTCTTTATTTTTAAATTAAAATATAATTCAGCGCATTTCTTCTTAGCTACTGAAGATGAAGATATATGTTTTAATGGAAAAATGCAAATATCATTAGTAAATATTCTTCATGTATTTTAAAAATCCATGTAACTACTTTGTATTGGAATAACAGTGTCAAAATGTCAAGAGTCAAATATGTTTGCAAAACACTAAGCTAGCTATTAGGAGGTTAACATTAATAGGTGTACTAAGCACAAGTGCTATTTGCAGGGATGTCCATAAGGAGGGTTAAAAAAAGTGGCAGCCAGTGTTCCCTTTAACATACAATGTGTGGGAAAAAATATTTTGCGCAGCTATGCTGAAATCAATTACAAAAGTATGCACCACAATACCGTATATTAATTGCAAGAATATGTAATAGTGACATGCTAAAATATTAGTATATTTCTTAGTTAAATTTTAGAAACTAGAGTATACTCTTACAAATTATGTCTTCAAGTCATTTTGGACACCTGGAAACTGTCCCCTGCAGGGTTTTTTTTGGCAGCAATGCCTTCTCCTTAGGGCTGGGAGAAATGGCTGACCCACTTAACTCACCTTGTCCTTAAATATCAGTCTCCTAGTTTCTAGCCCTTCTCACTACACCAAACTGACTTTATACATACATGCTTACAGATTATAATTTAATATATTAATCAATGATGACAGCATTTAAAATGGTTTCTTTCTTTCTTTTGGGAATTTGATATTGTAATTTAAATAAATAAGAAAAAAGAGACACAAAAAATTTATATGCCCCCCTTGCTTTCATTTTTCCATTCCTTGCTTCTTCTCTGGATGTATTCTGAACATTTAAATTTGAATTATTACAGTTTGAATGTTCTACTAAGTTGACAACAATCAAGATCTTGTATAGCCTTAAATTCAAGAAATATTAAACCATTTTGGAGGGAGGTGTTTCTTCAAGCATGGACACTCTGGGGTTGTGCCTGGTGTGTGTCTAGTGGGGGCAATCTTGAGCATTTGGGTGCAACTACAAATGTAGGAAAGGATTGCCAGCCTGCCTACTGTCCTCCTTCAGGAGCTGTCACTCAGTCTATGCCAGGAGTGTATCAAGCCAAGACAGCAAGCTTGTCCAGGACTCCTTGCCAGTTTTATGGTGCCTGCATTTATCATTATTATCACTACTTGGGGTAATTTTAATTTTATGTATACTCAACTTTTTTCTGTGTGCGTGCACATATGTAGATATTTGAAGGGAGTGTTGAGGTTAGCCACTAAAATTGAAACCCTGGCCTTTTTATATATGTTGTATGTGCAACATGCAAAAATGGGTGGGGCTCTGATCACACTATTGCAGGCACTATTTGGACATTTTTCACTCCAAGTCCCCTGAAAATGCCTTTCCTATTTGCACCTTTTCTATTTGCACTGAAAACCTAAAGAAGTCTACATTCAACAATGAAAGCTTTCACAAGATCAAAATTAGGACTTAGTTCCAAAGATAATTTGTGGATGAGCATTTAATTAAAACAACAGCTGACTTCCACTATATATCACAAATTGTTGTTGTGTAGAAGATACTCAGTTTCCAAAATGCATTTGCTACATTTGTACATCGCTCTACAAGGGAGACAGTTAGCTGGTCTTTAAGAAACTTCCTGAATGTAGAAAACAATTACATAGTATTTTTAGTATTTACCTAAAAGCAGGTAAAAAGAACATTAGAATAAAAGTCATAATAAATTTAGGTATTGTACTTTAATCTTCCTTCAGATCAAAATTGAAGTCTAATTCAATACTCATCTCCAATATTTTATTTAAAAATATGATAAAGAATTTTTAAAAATTACAGTTTTTTATCTAATTCTGTTAAATTCGTCACTGGAATTTTAGCTGATTTTTTTTCTTATTTAAATAATTAAAGGATATGTTAACTCACATAAAGCTATTTGGAAGATCTATGAAATTATAAAAAAAAATGACCAAATACTTACAAGAAGATAATTCCATTGAATACAACTGTGCCACAATAAATACAAATAGTTAGTGACTTATCTTTGGATAAAAAGTATAGCTTAAATTGTATTTTGATGAAAAACAATAGAATGCTACCCTAAAAATGTAGTATTTACAGTGATAATTGCTCAAACTAATAAAACATTTACTAAACTTAAAGAGAAAGCAAGCTGTTTTAAAGTGCTGTCCTCATAATCCCTTGCCATTCATTATTTGGAGTAGGGCAGATGGAAATTGAAGTCTAAAACATCTGGAGGGCATAAGGTTGCCTACTCTTCTATCTTCTATTTAACCTTAGTCAGCTATCAAAAATATATCAAATCTATGCTAAGGTATTGCATAATAAAAAGAGACAGGAACATTTGTGTACTAGAATTTCACTTGAACAAAGTATAATGAAGCATGATAAACCACAGGAACAAAATAATGTTTACATGTTACCTGTTATTCCCTACTTTATCTGTATTACCTTGCTCAGGTTATGAATTTTTTCTGTTTAAAAGAAAACACAGTAAATTTTAAACCATTTAAATATAAGTTAAATTTAAATTGGTAGCGTTAGACTCTGGTAATATACAGTTTCTAAAACACTTTAAATATATCTTTATGCATTCTAAAATATTAGAGTAAATTTTCTAAATAATTTCTTAACTCTAACATTTGGAGACATTCTGCACAAAGCTTTATGGATTTTAGTAATCTGATCTCTGTGACTTCCTCCTTTTGGTCTTTCTTTCTTCGTGTTGCAGCAAGAATAATGATAGTATCTGTCACATTCTTTGGATGACTTAAGATAGCCGTGTTCTGAGTTGGGAGCTGAAAATTATGAACTCTTGCTTCTAGAAATATGACGGGTGTGTATGTGTGTGAACTATATTTTAAAAAGCTTTAGAATTAGAGCACTGCCAGGAGAGCTGAATTTGAAAGCTGGAACTTAAAGTAGCCTTTATCTTTAGTATTGCTTAGATTTTTAATATCGTAGAATTTGCTAGGGTTAAGAGCAGTTGAAAGATGTCTAAAATGAATTATTGAAATCCCGAAGTGAGTTAATTATGAGATATTGTGAAGAATTTTAAATATCTTATATATATTCACTTGTATAGTTAACAGAAATATTAGTGCTTTAGTAAGTTTAAATTATTCCATAAACTTAGGAAACAGGGAAAATAACTCAAGAAAGCATTTTATTCTTCAATTACTTTGCTCTGCTCTGCTCTGATTCAATTTTTTTGTGTGAATTTGGAATAAAAGTATATTAAGGGGAAAATAATTTACCTAAGATCACACTAAAAGGAAGGTTTTTTCATGACATATTGGTATATCTTGTTAGGATATGCCCACAATATACATAGAGAAGAGACATAGATGTAGATATAAAAATGACTTTTTCAAAGCAATTTTGTACATATTAGATTTTAACAATGCCTAATAAAGAACTCTTTAAAAAACTCAATCATTCCATATTAATTGGATAATATTAAATAAATGGAATAAATGTGCTCTAGCAACATTACTAATCTGATGATGACTAGTTAACTAAATTATTAACTGTACTATTAACTGATAAATAATAGAGAGAAAAATAGGTCTGCATTTACATATGTGTCCATCTGTTTGCTTTTAGAGTTTTTGTCTTCAATCAGTGGGTGAATTGGTTTTAATCCAAACAGCAGCCTGATTTTTCCCTCAAAATGTACTTTCTTTCGTCTTGTTTATTGGTGAGGAGGAGGGATTTCCGTGACAATAGCTAGATCTTAATAGGTCCTTAAGAAATTTCATCTCTGTAACCACATTAGATATAATGTGAGTGGCAGAAAAATCTCCATGGATAATTCTGGGTTAGTAGATTCAGTGTTGCTGAAATCTCTAATCTCAGGTCAGCCTGAAGCAGCAGTGCATACAATCCTGTTGCCTGATGCAGCATGAATGAAAATGCTTTCTGTCAGAAACATGTGGTCTCTTCAGTCCGGAGCCTGTGTAAATCCTGTGTAAATAGAAGGAGACTAACAAAGGATGAGCCCCTGCAGCTCAGAGCATTTGGAGCCATTTGGGGGCTGAATTTGCTAAATGCTGCTTATACCGCCTGAAAAGTTGAAGAGAAAGGAGTTTAAATTCCCTTCTTTTTTCTCTTTCTACTCATACCCTGGGGGGAGGGTGTTCAAGGCCAGAAAAACTTGAGGTAAGACTATGAAAACTGTTTTTCAGTGCTCTTTTGAGTATGGAAAAGGTGGGCTGGTTCACCATCCCTTCTCTAATATCAGAAAATCCATTTTCATTTTCCCTTCTATGAATTACACAGAAGAAAACATAATCCAGTTTTTACCCTAAATTAACATACATAGACATTGTAGCATAGCTGATTAGTAAAATAACTAAACAATTAGTAAATTTGTTTCATTTTCTGTAATAGAATTTTGCAGAGAGAAAGTCCCTCAAGAACATTGATAATTGGGGATCTAGAACTTAATGCTTATAACTCAAAATCTTCTGCAAGGAAAATTATTGCTCAAATATATGCTCATATTTTCAGATGGCCTTTCTTAGCCATAGGTATAATTTACTGAGGTCTATAAGAAAATGGAAAAACAGATAGCCAGTAAACCTGAAGTTTTTGTTTTGTCTAAATAGTTTACATTGCAACTTATTTTGAACAATTATATTCAATTAGAGTATTTAAGGAAAAAAAATAACTCACATTGTAATATCTTAACTGAAAATCTATATAATGAGCTAGTAAGTGATGTAATTCTTAGAATAGTGACATTGAATAGTATCATGGATTATCATGGACCATGTATTAGAATATTTTTTGGGCCTTTTTTAAATGAAGGAAGTCCACCCAATGTAAACCAGTTGCATTTTTTTTTAATTTCTATAGTTTAAGTACACAGGCATGCAGAAAGTCAGCTGACAGAATGAACACTGAAAGAATTTTAGAATGGCATATGGAAATAAAACCACCATATCTTGTTTCTTCTTAATTCTGCCTAATAATGAAGTACTGCTACGTTTGGTGTGAACGACTGTGACATAGCAGCACTGACTGCAGTTTTATATGAGACTGCTGGCCTCTAAATCTAAGAATAAATATGTAATGTTTCTTGATGTGGGAACAGCCTTTTCTGCAACAGGTGACATTTAGAGATCATAGGAACCAGTGCATAATTCTGTATGGCAAATACAGGTAGTCCCTAACTCACAACAGCTCGTTTAGTGACTGTTCAAAGTTATAACAGCATTGAAAAAAGTAACTTATGACCGTTGCAGCATCCCCATGGTCACATGATCAAAATTCAGATGCTTGGCAACTGACTCATATTTATGACGGTTGCAGTGTCCCGGGGTCATGTGATCATTTTTGTGACCTGACAAGCAAAGTCAATAGAGAAGCCAGATTCACTTAATAACCCTGTTACTGACTTAACAACTGCAGTGATTCACTTAACAACTGTGGCAACAAAGGTCATAAAGTGGAGCAAAAAATCACTTAGCAAATGTCTCACTTAGCAACAGAAATTATGGGCTCAATTGTGGTCATAGGTCGAGGACTATCTGTACAATTCCTCATTTGGGATTATCCCACATAATTTTTCAGATGCTTTTGGAAAAATTACTGAAAATTAATTTCCAGTTTATAATTTCTCTTAGAATTATTCTATGAATTGCAGTGACCATTTATCCTAAAAAGATTATAGGTCTAAATAAAATGCCGAGTAAAGTGCTTATCTAAATAATTGTAATACTCTTATTTCTTTTTGTTTCTATTCAAAACTACGTTTCATTGGATTTAAATACTTTTTAAACTCTTCATCAAGTTGAGCTTGATTCTTGATAACTTCATGGATATATTTGTGTAATTTTCTTAACAGCAATAGGAAGATGTTTTGCCATAGCTTTCCTCTGGTATGCTTCCCCCTCCCCCCCCCACTCTAGTTCTCATAGGATTGATGCAGCTTGTTTGCTTTTTATTTCAAAAGCTATGCTTCTGCAATAAAGACATGAACCTGTTTTTCCCTTTTCCTTAACTTTTTAAACAAATTGCATTATGTTTATATTAATCTGCTCCTGTAGTTAAAACAAATGCGTGTGGTTTCTTCTGTTCTGCATAAAGTTTGGATAGCAACTGGGCTTACATGGAAATGATGCAAATCTGATTATAAAATTAAAACGCAGGATCTTTTTGAACTGCCGTTTATATTATATTCCCAAGAGTGTTGGATATAAATTCTTGTTCAGAGTTCAGATACCTGTTGTTATTAATTGTTATAATGTTATTTGTCGCATTTTTCAATTCACCTTTGGAATTCTAAGCTGTTTTAAGATACCATATAATGACAGTTCAGAAGTGCAGAATAACTTGACATTTTTTTTTACCTATTGCAAACTAATGTATAAATGGCACATAAAACATGCAGACTTAGTTTACTAAATTTAAAAAGGATATATTTGCAATATATCAGACATAATTTATAATTCTTTAGAAAATTTCACACAGGTCAAAAGAATTCAGTTATGACACTGTAATTATTGTGTTTCTTTTACCAAATATATATAAAAATATAAGTTAAGTGAACAGATATTCAAAAATTACTAACTATATAAGGTGAGGAATAACTTAAACTGTCTATAGCTTTCTTGGAACAACAGAGGCAATTAGGACTGGGGTCTTTAAGAAAAATGATATGACGTAAAGCTCTTTTTATAGTATATACTCACTTGAAAACAGAACGAAACACAGTTAGAAAACCAATGGGAGATAGTGATGCCAGGAACAGCATTAAATACAATTGCTCTATATTTTCCCTGGAGGAAGTACACTGTATAACACAACAGTTATACAGATCTAGGGCAAGATTGACAGCTTTGTGCATTGCTGCTTGGGTGGTGGTGATGCAAAATACCTAACATGAAATGCAACATATAAGCAAACCTTCTGGGGGCATGGATCATCCATTCCTAGAAGATTCCTGAGGTCTGTGGACGTTGAAAGTGTATGAATATCTTTCTAGGAATGAAAGTTCGGTCTCTCTCATACACATGCACACATATGTGTGCACATGTGCACCCACAAATTCATAAACCTTTTAGGGAATGTTTTTTTAATTACTACCTTTGGAAATCCATGTTCTCTGTATTATTTTTTTTTACAGTGGGTTAAAAAAGAGTAGGAAGTGAATAATGTACAGAACTAACCTGTTTTACAACATTAAGTAAAAATGTTAGTAATATTTTCAAGTTTAGAACTTTGTATATGCAGAGATAATATTCAGCAACTCAGACACAGACTTAAATATTTGTTTAAAAAGCGATGAATGTCAGGAAGTTAAGTAGACAATCAGTTTGTAATTATGTTTCTGTATCAAACACTGAGAACCTCAGGTTTTTGTTTGTTTCATTGCTTGTTTTGTTTTTTGCTTTGTTTTTTGGTTAATGTAAAGTTTGTTTAGGCATAATAGGATTTATTGAAAGAGATATATGCTTTTTTCATAATAATTTACAGCTCATCAACTTTGGACTCAATGCAATTCTACTTTTGAACTTGTTATAAGGTGTAGCTCCAGTTATTGATTTTAATTTTAATGGAATCTAAAATCAAAGTGTTCTGCTAAATATATCTTCATTTATACTGCTAAATATTTCTTTATTTATAATGCAGCTGTCAGGTTTACGCTTTACCATGACAGAGTGACTATCCCTATTAAAAATCAGTTATTGATGCTTGTAGAATTTTAATTGTCATTTTGTTTCCAATATCTAATTTTGTTCTTGTGTAAATAGTTTGTGTGTGTGTTGAGTTAAACTCATTACTGACAATTAATTTCTAATAGTTTACCGTCCAGAAAAGTAAATGTTAGCCAAGTTTAACTAGAGGAATCTGAATCAGGCTGTGTAATCGCCTCTTAATAACAATTTTAAAACTAAAGTGCAATCTTGGTAATTTTGAAGGTCCGAGTTATGCCGTACATAACATCGCCAAAATCTCCTTGAGTGCGCACACACACATAATCATTGGCCTAGAAAGAAACAGTGCATGTGTTCATTCTCATAATTTTGGAGTGTTTTTATGTCTGTCTGAGAAAAGGAGACAAGTTAAGGAAGTATTCTTTTCTATCTGCAGCCATTATCTGCATGCATACATAGATTTTTAGTGAAGACAAAGATATCTTTATCTAGACAATGGATAGGCCTACTGATTTCAAACTTGCACTTTTGCCGTACATTGCATTTGCCCCTCCATCTCTGGGTACTGTTTTTCAAAATTGCCTGAGGCTACAGTACAGCACCTCAGATCCCCAAGGCCCATTGCCTGGCTCCTAATAGCCACTCTCCATCTGTGTCATATGAACAGCTGATGAGATAGCTCCAGTCTCTGTATTTTGGGAGCACATTCACCCAGGTTAAAATGCTGGGGTTGCCAAGGAGCAGTCAGAAGCCATTAATGTTGTGAAAATTTGCCTTGCAGCAGTTCCTTGGCATTGTGGAATTGCTATGACTGTAAAAGGATTTATGCTTATGGACGCATAGATGTAGGGTGGTGGGCTACTAGGAAAAAAAATCTTCTAAAATAGCATTTTTCCAAAGTAGATAGCTGAAGATGGTCTCATGTCTTTTCCTTAGATTGCTCTTCAACCTTTCTATTTACCTTTTTATTTGCCATAAGTCAAAATAAGAGAGAGAGAGAGAGAGAGAGAGAGAGAGAGAGAGAGAGAGAGAGAGGTGAGTCCCCTTTGGCAGATGGAAGGGAACTACTCAGCCTTGGGGCAGGGTGGTTGTAATGAAATGGCCTGTCATTCTGTAAATAGTGAGGACCATCTTTTCTATGTGATGGAAGATATCACATTGCAGTTAAAATGGGAATGTCAATAAAATTAATCTTCCAGTTCTTTGCTCAGGATTTTTTTGTTTCTTTTCTTAAAGAGGGTTAGATGGTTGCAACCCTTATGCATTCATGCATGTATGCTTAAGACATACCAAAGAAAAGGTGTGTGAGTAATACCGATAAAGGAGAAATAAAATTTAAAGTTTGGAGGAAAATAGTCTGTATAGCAGTAATGCATTTAATTTAACAGTGCTAAAGAACTAGAAGAGGCAATAGGAATTAGTTTGTGGGTCTGTAGCATTCCTCAGGAAGCTATGAAGCCTCTGACTCAGGCTACATTGAGCACAGAGTTTATTGTTTTAGGCTTTCTTGGACAAGGTTTTTACTTAGCATGGGATTTATGGCATTTACTGCTAATGAATGTCTATTCTTAAATTACAAAACCACCGTCTCAGTGCAATTCCCAGATGTCCTTCCAGGACCTCAGCTTCTTAAACACCAGCAGGGAGCATAAACTCTCCACTTCTCTGTTTTCCTCTTTCGTGTGGCTCCGGGCTAATGATGTGTAAGGAAAACACAGCAATCTATAAAGTCTCAGTGCTGTCCCAGTATTCTTCATTTATTTTGCATTTGATTATGCCACAAGTCGGATCTTGTTTCTTTCCTTTTTTTAAGAGTTATTAGTTCAAATATTAATGTAGGAATATGGCATATATTGCTGCTCTTGATTGATGCCTTCCCAAAAACAGGAAGACGTGCTCGTATGAATTTTAAGAAAGTAGGGGTCCTGCAATGCCTTGCCAGAAGAGTTTTTCAGATACATAATTTAGATGCCCTCCAGGCATGCTTTCAAGGCATTTTTGCTGGAGGGCAAGAAAAAATAACTATGACTGTTAAAAGTAAATGATTTTTTGCTAATGCACAATTAATGCCAGGAAAAACCACTGAAGAGAAAGATGTTGATGGAAAGTTCTGATTAAGTAAGCACCCTACCTTGATGTACATCTTTTTTTTTTTTTTAGAAATAGGATAATAATCATTGATGCAGACACAAAGGTTTTCATGTTTTGCAAAAACCATTCAGGATCATGCTAGATATGTTTATGTTTGCGGACTTGCATGTACAAGCTTACATCCATGCATGCATTATAGGAAGATGATGAGAGCCTATAGGGAAGGGATGAGCTGATAATATGTTACATTCATTGAACAGTGAAATATTTATTGTCACCTATGCAGAGGGTTCAAAATATATAGACCACAGAACATTTAACTTGATGGTTGCAAGGAATGCATTTATAGCAAATAGGTTTTCTCGTGGTAGATTTTCACAGATTGTATCCTATAACTTACAAAGAGATATTGTACCATGTGAAATACACATCTATAATTGAATTAATGGTCTGTGCATGTATGCAGTATAAAATTAATATTTGGATGGACAATGGTTTCTAACTTTTTGTATTTGCATCAAAATTATATTTAATAAGACATTAAAATACTGGATATTTTCATATATGAATAACAGTTCATTAGTGCTTGAGTAGTTAATCTGATTAATGAAATGGGCTTACAATGGTTGTTTATTGTCTCTTGTCGTATTTCTTTTTCTTTTAGGGGATGGTTTAGACAACAGTGTAGCGTCTCCCGGCACAGGTGATGATGATGATCCAGACAAGGATAAAAAGCGTCAAAAGAAAAGAGGAATCTTCCCCAAAGTAGCAACAAATATCATGAGAGCGTGGCTTTTCCAACATCTCACAGTAAGTGGACTTTTAAAGAATTTAAAGAATTTTAAAGAATTCTATTGAACAAAAGTCCTTATAGTTAATTTTCTTTTTCAGAATTTAAAATCTATTCACTTATTACTTTAATATAAAAAAACTTGATTTTTGCCATTGGGCCTGGGAATCTCATGGGAGCCCTGTGAAATGTTCCATTGTGCATAAGTTTAGAAAGCACTCTCCCTTAATTTTTTCTTATTATATAATTTTTAACTCTTTTTATTGTACAGGTAGCCTTAATTTAGTGACTTGGGAAAGCAACTGTGTTGTTAAGTGAAGTGATTGCTATGTGAAACATCTTTTACAAATCTAATTCACTTTACTTAGCTCACAGACCTGCAAAGGTTGCAAATGCGAGTCTTGGTTGCAAAGTTTCTTTTTCATCATTGTTGTAACTATGAATGATTGCTAAATGAGGCAGTCGCTAAATGAGGACTACTTATATTTAATGGGTTTTGTTTTAATTAGGTTGACTATTTTGTTTTATTTTTTAATTTTGGGTGCTACCTTGAGTCATAAACATGAGATGTGAGGCTGTATAAATTCAATAAATAAAGCAGAATAAAATGTTAAGATATTGTAAGTTGATATTTTACTGCGATGTAAATTTTAGAGTGATATGTGTGTATAATATATGAATGATCTCAAGTAAAAAATACAATGAAACATAACAATTAATTTTGGTGTCTTTTGCAAACAGTTTAAATCTATAAGGTACCCAATCTGGTACCTTCCACATGTGCCGGCCTTTATTTTCTATAATTCTTAGCAAATCTGGAAGACACCAACTTGGAGAAGGTTGGTTCACAGTCTGAGATCTCACACACATGCATACAGAGAAAATACGTGGTCATCAGTGAAAAATCAGCCAAACTTAAATAACTTTTCAAGGGTTATTGTGAACCAAGCAGTTCTGTGATATCATTGATGTTATTTAATGTGAATTTCAGATCTTCACAGAATTAAACGGATGTGATTAGTCCCTAGACTAGACCTTCAGAATGGTGGTATTATACTCATTTTGGAATGTACGGTACTTTTGTATGTATATTCCAAATATACAGAAAATATATTTGTGTTGTATCAAGGATATACTTTTTAATAACTTCTCAATCCTTTTTAAATTGCTCTTTTAATCTCATATTTTAAAAGCTAGCCATAATGACTTTAGGGGAAACCGATTAAAAATGGGCAAAGGAATATTTTAATAGCAATCTATGCTGTTTGCAACTGGTATTTTGAGATGGTATTTTGTTTACTGTTACCATTTAGGCATGAAAATATATATCTGCAGAAGTAGTAGTCACTTAATTTTACATGGAAATAGAAAATTATCAATTTGTGATACTTTCCACTTGTGAGGACTAATAATTTAAAAGAAAGCCCATGGTGAACTATCACAATGATAAGTGCTTATAATTATCAACTTATATCAACTTATAATTATAGGTAGTCCTTGACTTACAACCACATTTGGGGCCATAAATTTCTGTTGCTAAGCAGGACAGTTGTTAAGTGAGTTTTGCCTCATTTAACAAACTTTCTTGCCACAGTTGTTAAATGTAAGATGTAAGAACATTATTATCAAACTAAGGTGAATTGATCTGGCCTAAAGGATCAGGATTACTCCAAATAGCCAGCATCTCTGCTAGAGTAATGGTTATTTTTGCCTTCCAGCTATGGCCATTCCAAAGGTCAGGTGCCCCATAGTACCCAGTTGGCTCAGAGGAATTAGACAGAACATGAGTCTCTGGGCTGATTACTTAACCAAAGACAAAATAATGAGTCCTAAGCAAATACTGACTAATTGAAAGGGCTGTAAATCCATTACATATTGGTCAGGGATAATCAGGAGTATTTAATCACTTTTATCTATTCAAGAGCACTGAAGCTGCAACAGCAAAGCCCTGAACCTTGCCATGTGCTTATTATTCTCATCATTATCAAAATTACTTCACAGCTGTTCTTTGCTACATCACCTCAGCTGGAGATTTACTAACCTGTAAAATGTTTTTAATTTGGAAGTTGAGTGTAACGGGAATGATTTTTTTTAATGTTAAGGAAGTGGTTTGAAGAGCAGCACAATGATAAAAGAAAAAAATGGGGGCTATGAGTACATTCTTTCAGTTCACTTAAGCTTGATGTTAATTTCTCTCACTAAATCTTCTACATCATTTCTATGGATTTCTCCACTGCTTTTTGTTCTAAATGGCTGTGTGAAAAGTGTTCAGCTCATGCTTTCTCGTAGAAGCATTTGTGTATATTGTATTTTGAATATAATTTTCCAGGACATTATTTAGTCTTGAAATTCTGTGCTTCCCCCCCCCAAACTCACTTTAAATGACTTAAAGAAATTTATGACTTAAAGAAAATCAGAAGCTTTGATGAGGATGACCTTTGAATAAGTAAAAAAAAACACCATCTAATGAGTTTATAGATGTCAAAGAATGTACTATCTCATAATTCTCCAGCTTCAGAATCATAGTGCAGACCTCTGATTAGTGAATTGAAAATTCAAAAGAAGTTTGCCCTAAATGCATGTAGAGGAGGAAAAAAAAATCGTCCTCTTAAATAGTGCCTTGTTTCATTATAATTTTTTTCTTTTTGGTTCTCAAGCAATGTAGTTCTTTCAAAATATAACTTTTCTCCAATCATAAAAATAAATGTTAATTTTTATAAACACTATTTCAGAGAAAATTTATTATAAAAACAGCTTCTAATTTTAAACCTTTTCTGTTCATTACTTCTCTAACCTTATTTCAAATAGGTTGGTCCACCCTTTTGTGCTGTGTGACCTATTCTTCTATTACAATAATCTTACAATGTACCCTTTTCGCTCATTCTTTAAAGAAGAAACTAATTGAATTATCTCATTATTTTAATTTGTTAAGCAAATGTATTTTACATCCCAGGATGTGTTCTTAAAGAAGGGGCTGCTAAGGCTTTGCCCCTTGAATGGCCCATTGGTGCATTTTGACATTCATGCATTCTCATTAATGAAAGGAACATAAAAGGACTCTGGCTGTATTTTTTTTTCAAACACCCAACCAGTGTGGAACAACTTTTTCCATAACCCACAGGGGTCTCTCTACATATGTTCTCAACTGCAAGCTATTGTCACCTATTTTGAATACCCGAAAAGGACAAATAAAATACTAAAGGCCAACTGTAGCAATTGTTATTTGTTAGTTTCAATATGACAAAAATCATTAACCTCTTCTTGGCCTGGCAGAAAAACTCTTAAGTCACAAAACATTTTTGTATGTGGAATATTTTATCAGGTACAAATATACATACATACATACATACACATACATACATACATACACATACATACACATTCTTCTATTAACAATGCTTAGTGCAATAAATATTCTACAATACAATTCAAACTTTATTGTACTGCTTCTGTATATTAACAAAAGGTTTTGAAACTTGATTAGAATTCTTCATAAATTAATTTGACCTATTGACATTAACATTTCATAATGTTATCTCCTAATTATAAATACAACAGTTCCACAATCCTACTTTTGGAACAACTTCAGAAATACAAATGGTAGCCTATATGCAAAACTTTTTTTATACAAATATCCTCTGCTTCCATTATAATCCAACCATATTCTTATTATGCAATTGGGAACTGCCTTGTGTATGGTATTACAATAGTACAGGAAGATGAAAGGATCTGAGGATGAATTGCTTGGAAGCATACTTGCTTATTCTGGATAATATCCAGTGTTTGAGTGGGTAAAGGAAATCCTAACCTGGTACTATAAGCTTTTCAGAAGTACATAAAGATTATGATATCAGAAAGGTAAACCTGACATTAAGGCTGTTGTTACTTAACTTCAAAGAGAGTTAAAGAAAAGGAACAGCAAGAAATCTGACCCATGCAAGGTTTATACATAACCTTGGAAAGCTATTTTTTTTTCTTCCATGCCAAACAGCCCCTTAGTACACTCAATTAGTCTTTCAGACATCTCTGTTTTCCTCTCTCAAGTGCTCTCCCCTGCAAATAACATATTTGATCATAGAATGAAAACAGGAAGTATTTGTGTACAAAGATACCTCTTGCTCACACTGGTGTTGAGCTGAAAGTTTTCTTATCGTAGCAGCCACAGAAAAACTTATTGCATGATGTAAAACTGTTTTCAAGATAAATGTACATAATCAGACTTGGCAGCAGTTGCAAAGGAAGGAACTATGTAAGTTTATGATTTTTTACTTTTAGTCATCTGATTTTTTCCTGCGGCAGAGATGAGAATTGCACATTGATTCCATTCAGTCTTATTTCCTTTTTAGAGGTATCTTATATAGAGTTTAGATTTAAACTCCGATTAATACATTTTTATTTTTTTAAAAGAAAGATTTTTACCCATTCACTTTAATTTACCATTTAAATAGTTTTTGCATGGTTTATTAAACTTAAATGTTTATGTTTATTACCATTTGCAAAGAGCAGTTGTGGTTTGTTCTAATTATAAGTCTGTAAATCATTGAATATTGTGAGATCTCTTTGTTGCTCACAATTGCTTCCTGAATTGTAGTTTAAAACACTTGTTATTTATTATATTAAACTAGTTCTGAAATACTGATATATGAAAGAATAAACTCCAGTAGGAAATGTCCATAAATGGAGCTGGCGAAGGGCATAATTGATACTATTAACTATTCTGTTCTGAATAATATTAACTGGTTAATCCATAGAACCTGAGCTTCTATCATAAAACTGCAGGCCGGGGTGTTTTCGATCAAAATAGAGGTGGAAGGAATATTATTAAAGATAAGTGCATCATCTTATTAATTAGTGCTTTAGATGATTATTCATATCAAATTCAAGCCAGCAATCAGTACATGATAATCAAGCTATCTTGTTTTTCTTTGGAATGTAGCCAGACAAGTTTCTTCTACCAGAAGTTCACCCCATGCAAGCTTTTTTAAACTGATGTCTTAAAAGGGTAGAGATTTGTTTGTTTGTCTATCTGACTGATTATGTGCAATCAAGTTGATATAGGCCAGGGGTGTCAAACTGCCGGCCCATGGGCCAGTTGCATCATGCTGAGGCTGCACCCACCCCAGCTCTGGCAATGCAAAAAAAGTCGTGATACATTGCGACATGTCACGTGATGCAACAAGATTAACACGCGTGGTATAGACGCTTAACAACTATATAAATAAATTTTCTCCAGCAGGATCTGTCCCCAGTTGTAATGGTACTCTGTTGCTGTATGAAACCATTAATCTTGCTGTTAATTGTTCTCTTTCCACATTTCCAAGCATTAAGCATTATAGATTTTTACAGAGAACTAACTTTTCAAATAATGGATCCAAATACTTTGAGATTGGTCTTTGTGCTTTAAGTTGATTTGTTCCATGATCCATTTGTTTCGTTTCTTGGCTTTCCATGATATTCTCAAGAGCTTTCACAATCATCAGATTTCAAAAGTATTAATATTCTTTCTATCCTGCTTCTTTAAAGTCCAACTTTGGCTTTCATAGGATGCCACAAGAGAAAAACATTGCTTGTACAATTCTGATCTTTTAGGCAGTGCTTTTTTTGTGAAATAAAAAGGTGCCGGAACTCACACACGTCATACAACCCGTCTTGCCTATCCTACAAGGTTCCATCCAAAAAAGGTGCCAGAACTCCGTTCTGGGCATTCTATGAGAAAAAAAGCCCTGTTTTTAGGTATAGACACATTTCCAGCATTTGAATATTTTTTGGCAAAGCTTTCATTGCTGCCTTACCAAAGAGTAGAGGGATTATAGTAATTAACAACACTGGAAAATTCACAGTGGGTATATATGACAGAAAATGGCACTGATCTTTCCTACAAACTGCATCAACTTCTGAGTAAAGTACTGATCAGGATTGTGCATCCTATGATTTCTTGCTCATGGAAATCTATAAGCACATAGAAAAAGTGTGAGTTATTTTAGCATTTTTCATTTTAATGAAACAAAGGAGAGGCCACATTGAAATGCATGTGGAGACAAATCTAGAGGCTCCATGTAAGAACTAATTTGGGGTGCATTATAAAGTTACCTAAATCTATATTAATGTATTTTTAAATTACAAAAAGGTAATTATCAAATGAAATAATCTTTTATCCCATTCGATAATTGTTTTTCATCTGGTAATTGTGTGGAAGTAAAAAATGCCTCAAAAGTCATGTTAAATGCCAAAACAAACTAATTTTCAGTGGTCCATGCTGATGAATCCAGCATACTCATATAAAATGAGATTTCCCCAAAGCCACAATGTTTGCATAGTTGCCTTTGGAACTTAACAGTTTCATGTAAGGAGAGGAAGCCACTGGGAGAGAAGTGGCATGTAAGATTTAATCCTATTTCTGATAGTGTGCAAAGAAGAATTGAGACTGTGATGGACTTAGAAACTGATCACCATGTTTGAGCATTTTCTGAGGGTCATTCAAGTTCTGATTAGATTACTCCAATACCTCTTGTTTTACTATGGAACAGAGTATGTGAGTAGTATAGTCTAAGGCTAATGAATTCAAGAGATTTCAAAGAATGATTATTATGGTAAGTAACAAGCATACAAAGACCTGATCAGGAAGTGGTTTCAGATTGTCCAGTAAAATTATCAAAGAAATTGTCTCTTAGTTTCACATTATTACAAAGGAAGCCAATGAAGAAAAAAACCAAAGCATATCCCAAATTGTCCAAAACCAATTCCCTTTTTAAGAGCATAGGAGATAGAAAAATGAAACAAATACTGTAATAAAAAATCCCAAAATTATGTGTGCGGACGTTTTTAAGGTCACTTTAGAATCAAAATCTTATGAGTTATATTGGTATGGTATTGAAGGGAGAATACAAAGCATATTTTGATAGCCATAAAATGTGGGGCCAGGTGGATCTAGGGGTGAGGATTTTGATCATCATGAAGTAGAAATGCTCACATAGAGTAACTTCATTGCTTTGAACTAGTGGATTGCCTAGAAAAGGATTGATAACATATTGAATGTTTTACTAATATTTAATTAAAAATTCATTTTTAAAATTTTTCTATATACTTCTAAAACTCTCCTGTCTGTTTGTAACTGTTAATTGGGCAAAAGGTGCATCATGGGGCAAAATCTTTTGAATCAAGGTAGATCTAATGGGCTAACATCTGAAATCTGGGACTCATTACTCCCATGGGTTGTTTCAAGTATCTTCAAACCAGTTATATTAACAAAATAGCTGCTGTTGCATTGCTCTGCAGTGCAGCTGTGGTGACATTTTAATAATTTCCAATGCTCCGTGCAAGCTTCCCACAAGCAAAATCAGTGGGAAAAGTGGCAGGAAGTCAGACATCACTCCTGCTCCCACTGTTTTTTTGAGCCCGTTGGATGGTTCAGAGGCAGTCTGATTTGAATTAAAGTCAGTCTCCTTCCTATGACAGTATGGATATTCCTCCACCCTTAACCCAAACTGGCAGGGATTAGGTTTTGCAACTAATACAGCTATTAGCAATGCATTTAGATTTGGACCTGCACTACCTTCTGTAAATCAGTTTTCTTTATTTGGTCTTTATAGCTGCCCGTTTCCTCAAGTGACTCTAGATAGTTGTGGCTGATATACTTCTAATTTTTTAAAATTAGGAATTTAAAATGTTATTTTGTATCTTTTTGATATTTCTTAATTCCTCTTTCAGTTTAATAATGATGGAAAAATATATGGATGAATTATTCAGTGAGTGGTGAATGGAAAGATAAAAAGATAAGGGACAGAGCAACAATTATTGCCTTACTTGGAATTGTGAAACTTGGAGGATACACATTCTATAAAAATTCTCTTCCAACTATTTATTTTAAGATAGTTTACTGAAAATATCTTCCCTGTAATCTTCAATTCCTCCATTACATTGATCTCCAGGAATTAATTTGAGAACAACCAACTTCCATCCTTGCATTAGATATAGTTTTAGAATTGTTTCTGAGATTCTTTTGAATGGGAGATGTTTGAGGAAGATTTTGGCATTTTCAGATAGCTTCTATGAAAACAGATTAAGAAAATGGTACCATAACAAGAAACCTCCCAGTGAGAGATTAATTCATATGTACAGATTTTACTTATATTTCTGTTTTATTCTAAATATTTTCTACTCTATATGCAAATTGCTGAATATATAAATTTCTGTCAAAGGCTGGAACAGTTGTTTTACACAACCTAACTTTATTTTTTCCTTTTGTTATTATTTGCTGAATGCTAATCACTGAGATTTTAATAAATTAGAATATCTAAATGTCTTTTAGGCCTGTATATTTTGAAGTTAATATTTCAAAAGCATGCTCTCTACTAGACCGCCAAGAACTGTCTCACTTCATTGGCTTCCTCAGTATCATGTTAAAATCTCTATGCTGTATTAATTTGGTGTGTAATCCAAAACCATTGAACATTTTATAATGACAATTGAATTTTTATGTTATACAGTATATTACAATAAAAATTACTCTGCTATACAACTA
This sequence comes from Azemiops feae, assembly GCA_023970755.1. Taxonomy (NCBI): domain Eukaryota; kingdom Metazoa; phylum Chordata; class Lepidosauria; order Squamata; family Viperidae; genus Azemiops; species Azemiops feae. The sequence goes on along the minus strand of JALGBA010000982.1, from coordinate 431,780 downwards.
TCTATATTAGCCTGGGGATAAATATCTATGTAAAGTGTATCAGGGAAAAAATAGTTAAAAGAGAATGAATATATTCTTTAAACACTGTATTGATTTCTCTACTGGGAAAAAAAATGCAAATTGTTTAAAAATGAAATTTATATAAGTCTACCTGGATTTAATTTAGTTTGAGGAAATGATGTCATAATATTTAGAATAACATTTGATTCATGTTTATAGTATACCTGACTTCAATATTTCTAATTATCTATAAATCTCTATAAAATACCATTTTGTCATTTATGTATAATGTACATTAATTATATACGTATTCCATAGTGTATTTAAAAAAATGCCAGGTTTTCAGAGATAACTCTTGACTTATTTTAATTGCTTCAGCTTCTACAAAGAGTCTAGATACTAGTGCAGCAGAGTATTAGTGAAATGACCAAATGTCTAAAGATCTCTACATGTATCTCATAAGGGGTATATCAAGGGTATGTAGTTCCTCTGAAAGTTGAAAGAAGCAGTTTGGTCTGGTACTGGGTGGTTAAGGTACCGGGCTAGAAAGCAGAGACTGAATTCTAGTCCCTTCTTAGGCATGTGAGCTGGCTGGGTGACTTTGGACCACCAACCAACCTTACAGGGTTGTGGATGTGGGAAGAATAGGAGGAGCCACAACTCCTCTTTGCAGCTCATTAAAGTGGCTATTTTGGTCAGACTTCTTTGCCTGTCTGAAAAGAGACGTGGGTAACTTAATGAGTATCAGGAAAGGTGCTTCACTTGTATTACTTAAAGTACTTCTTTCAAATCTTTTTGAAACTTGAATGAGCCTATTTTATATATATTTAGTTAAGGAAATTAAAAGCTTTCCAACTTATAATTTATGATTGTAGGCAGCATACATCAACAAAAACTAATATAAACACAAAATAACAAAGCAGTTACCTACATACCCTGTTTTCTCAAAAGTAAGGCCTACCCCGAAAATAAGCCCTAGCTTGATTTTTGGGAATAGGCCTAATATAAGCCCTACCCCAAAAATAATCCCTAGTTTTGGGGCAAGGCACACACCTAAAAATCAATCTAGGGTGGGGGTTGGGGTGTGGAGCTGCCCCACACGCCCTGCACCCACTCACTGTGCAGCCAGGTGTCTCCTCACTAGCTCACTTCTTCTGTGGCGTCTTCTGCAAGCAGGCCTGCATTTCTCAGTCACAGGCCTTTCCGGAAGGCCACTGCAGCCGAGAACCGAGCTTGGTACTTGGCTGCATAGACCTCCAGAAAGGCCTGACTACAAAATGCAGGCTGGAATGCAGCTGCAGAATGAAGCTGCTCCTTCGGTCAGAAGAAGTGGGCTGGTTGGGCGGGGCTGTCGGTGCCAGAGTTGAATATAAAAGACAACCCCTGAAAATAAGACTTGGTGCCTCTTTTGGAGGCAAGAAAAAAAAAAAAAAGATCCGGTCTTATTTTCAGGAAAACACATGTAGTTGAGGCTGAGCATACTCCCAGAAGAAAATGGGCTTAATTACTATCCTGACACAATATACAGGAGAAAAGCCAAGGTTTCATGACTCCATGAAAAACAAATAGACTGCCTGAGCCTTGGGAAGGAGCTCATTCCAAAGTTTAACAAATATATGTTTCATCTGTAATACCTGATAGCCTTATAGCGGAGATAGGGGAATAATGGTTTATATATATAAAGAAATTATGACTTTCTGCTATGGATATAACCTTCAGTGAACCTGATTTATGTTTATTCTTCTTTGTTTTCCTTTTTCCTATATAAAGAGGACAAGAGAAACATTTGCTTTTAGTTTAAAACTAGACAAAGGTATGTGATATCTAAGATAAGGAAAGTTTGGTTTGTTTTTATCATGGTTTCTGAATAAGCCAATATCTAAAAACCACATTTTCCTCCTGGCTTGTTCTTTTTAACTCACTAATTTCACAATCACTTGATTTGTGGGTTGATTAAAATCAGAAGACTCATGTTCTCTTCCAGCAAGTTGCAAAGGAAGAGAGGAAGCAGGGAATATGAGACTCATCACAGCTCATTCACTGATTGTGAAAATTTTTGGTCCCTGTTATATCTGAATCAAATAATTGTTTCTAAAATCTTGTTCATTCTGAGATCAAAATAGTGAAGGTTACAAGTATGTAATATATTTTAGCAGGTTTGAAATCACTTAAGCTATCTACTGAGACAGGGCCAGTGGGTAAATTTGAACCATATGGCATATCATTCATCAAACACAGGCCAACTATTACAGCTCATTAACCTGGCTGGTTAAGAACAATACAGTAAATGCCATTTTGCTGCTTATTATGAATCTTTTGTTAACATAATGATAGCAAGCCAGACCACCTGAAATATATCATTTACACTCATCAAAATGAAATAACTGTAAACAATCAAATCAAAAGATAAACTAGCATTGCTGATACTTTGCCTTTATTTATGGTTTTACTATCCTGCTTGTTCTAGTCAAACCAGCCTCTCAGGAATTTGGTGAAGGCATTTAATTGAACAACAAAATAATGAGTAGGTCTAAGAATTTATGTGCTAAACGCACAAGGAAATATTAAAAATAGCCACAAGAATAATTAAAAATAAAATAAAGACATTAGAAAGAACATTATACGGGGGGGGGAAAGCTTTCAAGTATTATTATTACAGGTAATCCTCAACTTACAACTATTCAGTTAGTGACCATTTGAAGTTACCACGGCACTGAAAAAAGTGACTTATGACTATTTTTCATACTTACAACCATTGCAGCATTCCCATGGCTATGTAATCAAAATTCGGACATTTGGCAACTGGTCTGTGTCCATCTTTTGCAACCTTCTGGCAACCAAAATCAATGGGGTAAACATTCCTTTAACAATCATATTACTAGCTTAACAACTGCAATGATTCACTTAACAACTGTGACAAGAAAGATCGTAAAATGGGGCAAAACTCACTGAACAACTGTTTTGCTTAGCAATGGAAATTTGTGGTCATAAGTCGAGAACTACCTGTATTATTTTCTCTTTTTGCCCTGACTATTATTTAAATATTTTATGGCATACTTTAAACATTTACAATTATTGCTAACTTCTATTTAAATAATTTTAAATATCTTTAAACAATTTCTCTTTTTCTTCCAAAAGCATATTAAAAATAGCTTGGCCGCTATGTAATATGTTGTATATTAGGGAGCCATTTTTTTGGGAATTTAATTATATATCATCATCAACATCCTAGCCATTGTCTATCCACTGCAGGCTGAAGGCCTCTTCTGCAGGTTTCCAACAAATACGGTCTTGAGCTTTCCTTTGCCAGTTGGGCCCACAATACTTGCTGTTGTCGTCACTCCACCTTTTTTAGGTCTCTTTTTGGACACTTTTTATCAAGTGGAATCCATTCTATGACTGCCTTAGTCTGCCTGCCACCAGTTCTTCTTGCTATGTCTGTACTGTACGGGTTAGTCTGTACTGTCTGAACTACTTCTGGCAAGATTTTGATTTCTTTCTTCTGGTTAGACCTTTGCAATTCTTCCAATTCTACTTCTGTGAATACTTTATAGCAATAGCATTTAGGCTCATATACTGCTCCAAAGTGCTTTTCAGCACTCTATGGGAGGTCTGCAATGTAGAAGCATTACTTGCATACTGCCTTCAACAATCTGTGTCCTCATTTTATCAACCTTGGAAGGATGGAAGGCTGGGTCAACCTTGAGCTCTGTCAGGATTGAACTCCAGGCTGTGGGCAGAGTTTGCCTACAATACTACACTTTAACCACTGAGCCACTAGTGGTTTATTTTGTATTATAAATTGACATTGATCTGCTAGCATTTATTCTGCTATTTCTGATTCTCGATATTGTTCTTTCCAAAACTGGTCTATTCTTTTCAGATATTTTCTTCTCATTGAACTTGACTTGTAATAGCATATCATGATTTCCTTGTTTTCAGTATTTGTATATCTGGGACAGGTAACCAACTTTTCTTCTAGTAACCCTGAAGCTGCTGGCTCTGGTTGCTTAGCCAACAGTCCTTTGTCCTGTAGCCTATTTGTCAACAGATGTTCAGAAACTCCAACATCTAGTATGGTTTTTGTTTTGACCCAAGTTAAAATCAGTCCGGTGTATATTTCTGTAAGCTTTGTATCACCATATTATTTATGGGAGAGACACTCTTCCTTTGCCTCCTCTGATGAGACCTGTTCAGTGTGGTAGCACTTCAGGCATAGCTCTCATGGTTCCTCAGAGCGCACAAGCCCTATGACTATGTCAAGGTAATCCCTCACTACCTATTAGTAGTGGTTAGTCACACAATCAGGCAGATGTTTAGACTGGATTTAACATTTTAGGCAGATGCTGTTGTTTGATTCTGTTAAAAGTATCATTTATAGGATGTAAGCTGTTCCAAGTAAATTTGACTTCTTCTATTGACTGATGGTGATTTCATCAATGCCAATGGTATTCAAATAGTGCTCCAGATATTTTGGGATTGCACCCAAGGTGCCTATTACTTTTGTTATGGTTGGTCACAGAAATATCATTCTGATATTTGGATTAGTATTATTGGATGATGATGATGATGATGATGTCAGTGCTGACTCCTGGCAATTGCCTGGATTAGTCCCTGCAGTTTTATTGGCAAGATTTTTTGGAAGTGATTTGTCATCACCTTCTTCGAAGGGGTGAGAGAGAGTGACTGGCCCAAGATCACCCACCTACTTTGTGCCTGAGAGTAGAATTCACAGTTTTCCAGTTTCTAGCCTGGTGTCTTAACCTCTACACCCCAGTGGCTCTCCTTTCCCTTCCTTTTTTAATGGCATTTGAAACATTATATGATTTATCAATCTTTGCAATTGTTGTAGAACTTATATGCCATCTATGGAATATTTTGTATCAATTTTCCATCAGATTATATTTTAGCATACATATTATTCACCATTTTAATAACTTCCCATTGTTCCACATTATTACTTCTTTGAGGCTTTGTGTGCTTTTTATCATGGGATATTTGATTTGTTTCCATATCATCCTTCAGTCACAATTTATAGATGCTTCCTATAATGATATTGGTTTTGTTATGTGTTTTAAATTCTATCACCTTTCTTAAGGTCCTCCTTTTTTATTATCAATTTTAATTTTTCCAGTTATTTGCCAATACAGTAACCATATTAGATTCCCAATTTCAATGAGCAATTATTGTTGAGTCTTTATTTTTTAATTATATCATATTGGCATAGTGTACAGTATGTGATCAGATCTTTCTAATTATATTTATCTTTGAAGTAAAAATTATTTGAGGGTGATTCTAGTGGTGTAATCATTGGATTTATCCTTCTTTCAAGGGATTTCACATTTTAAACAAACTCTCTTATAATACATCTCTTCAGATTGACTTCCTTTATTTTTTTATATAATAGATATCTGCAAAGTCCATTGACTAAGCTTACTCCTTCTGTAGTGATATTCTGCTCTTAGGAGATTTATACATTCTGCCTTCCACAATAGGCAGTTTTGCTCTATAATACAATCTAAGATTAAGAGAAGCTAATCCAATTCTCTTTTGAGTCTTGCAAAATTCTGAATCTTATTCCTGCTTTTTCCTCTGTTCCTGTTCATGGTTTGTCAGTTCTGCAAATTTCTACCTAAAATTTGAATTGGTGCCATTTGAAGTAGGAAGTTTATCATGGGAAATAGACTCATTTTATTGTCATTTCAGAGTACAGTAAAAGTGTATTCAAATAAAGCTTCTACCAGAGTGATCAGTTGCTTTTAAGTCTGGGAATGTTATATTATTTAGTGCTGTTCAATATTATTCTTGCAAGTTTAAATATGAGTTTGCATTGTAGCATAGAGTGTATTAATATAATGAACTGAATGATTTCAGAAGTAATTTACATTTCAATTAATAATATTCAATAAATAGGTTTGTTTCTGTATCCTATGTGTGAAAAAGTATACACAGATGGTCAGTCAAAGTGGAAAATATCGTGTGGCAACAAATCTTGCATGAAATTTCATTCAGAATGATGGTGTATGAAATTTCTGCAGTTCGGTGTATAACTCGATGTTAGTTTTTTATCTTTTCCTTGGCTAAACAAATAACTGTTTATGAACAACCGTATCTATACATAGCTCCTGATTCATATTATACGCACAGTAAGGAAGGATACGAGCTCAAGGGTCACAGCTGTACTCTGCCCTATAGAAATACTTTGTATACTTGTAGTGGGTGAGCAGACAGTAATATTTTAGTTGGCAGAAAATCTCTGAAATAGAATTTACTTTCAGATCAACAAAATATTTTCAATGGTTAACTTACAACTGTGGTTCTAGTGATACAAAGTTTAAAAGTACTTTTGTAGTATTTAGATAAATCAATGACACATATGGTAATTGTACATACTTATGATAGATAATAAACCTTAATATGATATTGGCACAAAAACATGCTAATCAAATGGTTAACATTTCTTTTCTGTATAGCTAGCGTGCTGCTTTTTTGTTTCTGGAATTTTCTTGCATCTTTGTCAGGTTCCTAGGATTCTATTCATATATGTATGTGTCTCATGTCCCAGTGAATATATTGTAGAAAAATACATGTTATTTCAGAATGAAAGATAATATACATTTGGTTTCATGAAAGTAGTTTTCTACTTGTATAATGGAATATACTAGCATGTCCTGAAGCATCTTTCAAAACTCCAAAACAAATTAAAAGAATACAATAGTAGAATGGTCCATTCCACTGGCCGATACAATCCCTTCAGCAAATAGATTTAGTTACGTTTTCATAAGGATAAGTGGTTATTTTGTGTCCTGGTTATTCAGCTAGTAGAACAGTACTAGTAGAACAGTAATTTCTAAAAGTCATGTTTCTGTGCCTTATGCATTTTCTGTTTGATTGTCTCACTTGGATTTATATAGTTCTTAGAAAGGAATCTGAATCAGACATGCCCTGTTTGAATAGTTAGTTCACTCCATAGGAAACTTATTTGTTTGTTTCTTCATCCCAGCAAGCTTAGATTGCATTAGGATCTCTGCTGGACACCATTCTGTACAGGATAAAATATGATTTGCACTTCAGAAGCCTTCCTTTTCTGTCTAATAATGTAATGTGGTATAGACGTGCCTCAAAAACCAGCTATTTCCTCTCTTCTCCTACCATTTTTCAGCTTCTAATAATCTTGCCTGTTTTCATCACCACTTTTTAAAATCCATTACTGAAAGTTGACTATAGCACCAAAATCCATCTGCTGTACCGTGTCAAAGACTGTTTAATGGATTTTGGCTTTAGGGGTCTGTAAACCTAGGGGCAATAGAGAGTAGATGGAAAGGACCCAATAACACAAATCAACTGAGATTTTTGTTTTGCACTTTGATGAAAAGATATCAAGAAAAATTAATGGGGTCAATCAACTATTAGAAAACAGGAGCTTAAACCAGTAGGAGTTTGAACTCTTGCTTCCATGGAATCACAACAGTTTCCATATAGATTAAAGCATCTGAAATATAGCATGAGAAGTACACAGTAAGCCTCCATTCACTGAGGGATGCTGTCTTGTAGTCAGAATGAACCAGAAAGCCTATATTGCATGTATTCATCTATTGCCCTTTGCATGCCAATGTATGTGCAGTCATACTCTTACTCTTTTCTAACAAAATCCAATCTTTAGTGAGAGAGAGGCAGTACAATACTACCATGACCAATATAATCACTGAGTTTGCAACAGCTACAAGAATGCATAAGATGTCCTAATGTGGATGCATTCCTGTTTTATTCCATTTCTATTTTATCTTAGTTTTATACTGTTTACTGTATTTTACTTAATCTTCCTCTTTCTCCAGTTTTAAAATCTTAATGTTTTAGATTTTATATGACTGTTATATTTCCTTTGTAGTATTTGGTCATTGTTTTTGAAGACATTTATTTTATTTTATTTTGCTGATCATTAGCTATAATTAAATAAATTGATTTTGGATTCTTGAAAGAAAACTTTTTGAAATTATTACAGAGGTAATGTATCTGGTGAGATTATTATTTCTGAACCACTGTTATTTATATTTAAAAAGAGAATGGAAATAACCATTCTCTGAACTGCTGATGTTTCATTTACTAAAAATGATTCAAAGTTTTTTGTATGTATGTGAGATTTATGTGAGAGGTTATAAGGTGCTTAATAGCAAGTTGTAATAAGCTTGAAAGGTATTTTAAAGGCAGTCACATGGTTCTGTCATGAGTGAGATTCCATAGTTTCAGAAGTTGAAACTCTGGATGTGCTCATGACTTAGTTCGTTTGAAAATTATTGGATGACTTTGGGTTATAAAATCCAAAGAAAAATGATGTCTCAGTAGATCCAACAGGCTATAAATTCTTTCTTAATTCTTTCCATCAGTATGCTGATGACATGCATATCTCTTCATGAGTTCAAAGAGGTACAGATAGTCCTCGACTTTCAACCACAATTGAGCCCAAAATTTCTATTGCTAAGCAAGAGAGTTGTTAAAGTGAGTTTTGCCCCATTTTACAGCCCTTCTTGCCACAGTTGTTGAAGTGAATCACTGCAGATGTTAAGTTAGTAACATTGTTGTTAAATGAATCTAGCTTCCCCATTGACTCTGGTTGTCAGAAGTTCGCAAAAGGTGATCACATGATCCCAGGACACTGCAACCGTCATAAATACGTGCCAGTTGCCAAGCATCTGAATTTTGATCACACAATCATGGGGACACTGCAACAGTTGTAAGTGTGAGAAAGGTTATGCTACTTTTTTTGATTGTAACTGAATGGTCGTTAAATGAATGGTTGTAAATCGAGTATTACCTGTTTTTGGCTCTGCTAGTTAATAAAGGAAATAAAATTAAAACTAAGTACAGGGAAAACCGAAGTAATGTTGGGTGGGTTGTGTTTGGAAGGTTTGGACTTCAACTTGTTCTTGATGGGATTCAAGGTTACAGGGTCTTTTTTATCATTAGAGGCATAGGTATCTTGCATGTATATGTGATTGACTGCACAGTATTGCTAAGTGAAGCTTTTTTGAAGAGGGAGCCATTACTGTCTCTTTTTCTACCTCAAAGAAACAATCACTGTTTAGACCCATACATGTGACCGCCTGGGAGGCCTTGGCAAACCAGAATAGAAATAGCTTACATGCCTACATCCCAAATGTCGTCTTCACTTTCTTAAGACTACCAAGTTCAAACTCAGTTTCAGATAGGACTGGATCTCAGTCATTTCCATAGCATCAGTTTGAGTCCAGTTATGAATGGACGAGTGCTTTATCCAGCAGATTCTTAGAGTAATCCTCACAGTTTTGAGTGACCTGCAAAAGGGCTCTCTGGGTAGATTTCCAGGATTCATGAGTATAGGCAGTTGAAACAGGTGTGACCTGATTTAAATCTCAGGGCAGTGGCAATATGATTTGAAATTAGATGTAGCCATTTGCTCCATCCCATCTGTCCATCCTATCTCCTATCCTTTGCTTCATCCAGTGTGTCAGAAGAAACAACACTCTGTCAACACTCCTTCAGCAGGACACAGCAGGATAAATGTCTGTTCCTTCATCTCCCTCATGTTTTTTCTTGAGTGGTGAGCATCTCCAGCCTCCTCTTAGTGCCTCCTTTCCAAACCTTCTCACTGTAGGTTTGCCAATCCAAACACTCCAGTCCTGTTTCTTTCTCAAGCCTGTGACACCAGGGCTGCTACAATTCAGAAACATTAGAGTAGAGGCAAACTGTGGTTCATTTTAGTCTTAATGTTTGTACTTCAAGGAAAGGAAAAAGTAGACAGACGAACCCCCAAAGGTGTGTGTGGGGGGGTTTCTTCAAAAGGCAACTGTACTGTTTTTTCCTTGAGGAAGAAGAAGAAGTTTCATCCAAGAAACTTCATCAGTTCTGATGAAATTTCTACATCATCAGTGAACATCATCATCAGTGAAGCTTCTTCATCAGTGAACTGATGAAGCTTCCTGGATGAGAAGCAAAATGTTTTCTTCTTTCTTAAGGAAAAAACAATACAGTTGCCTTTTGAAGAAAAAAGCAGCTTTGAGACAATTATGACCTGGATGACTGAGAATCTCCACAGACAAGACAGTAAAATAAGACAGTCACTGCCTCCTGTGGATAGTCACAATAGCCCTAGGATGCAGATTGGTTTTCTTGCAGAACTACTTACTTGCTTCTACTTCATTGCTATCCAAACCAAAGCTGCCCAAATATCTTCTGTGTTATAAGGATGGGCATACCAAAGTCATTGTTACCATTGGAATTTTCTGGAAAGTGGCCAGTGGGAGCATTCACCACTGTGTAGCTGTCATTAGTGACTCAGTCAATATGGAGAACACCATCAACCACTTCTTTTTAGCCAATGAACTCACATAACTGTGGTTCTACTGTGAATACTGAATACTGTATGCCACCAGCCAGATGATCAGTGAATATTTGATCAGTGTTGCTGCTAAGGCTGTTGATTTGCCAGCAGTTCTCCCATTTCTACAGCTTTGAGACCAGTCTCCAATTCTCCACTAGTTCTCTGACATACTCCAGCTACTCACTGCACACTCCCTGGGCACCAGTATGATAGAATAACAGAATAACAGAGTTGGAAGGGACCTCAGAAGTCTTCTAGTCAATCCCCTTCTCAAGCAGGAGACCTTATACCATTTCAGACAAGTGGTTGTCCAATCTCTTCTTAATAGCCTGCAAACGTACAATCACTACCATTTACTGTGCTACATGAAAACAAAAAAAGTTTCTAAAACAGTCTAAAACTCACTAGGACCCACACCTGATCACCAACACTCCCATTATTTATCCTTTCCTGTCCTTCTCTGTTAGTTATCACTCATAATAACATTGGTTTCGGTGCACACTAAGAAATTTTTGCTAGCAAATTGAGGAACTGATTGAAATGTATGGCCTCTAACAATGTGCTGTGCAACATTTCAGCATCTTGAAGTTAACCAGTACACTTGATTCAGTGGCAATGCCCCTACCCCTAATTCCACCCCTCAAGTGGCCCATATATCCATTGTATGGATTTAGTCCATTTCAATGACCTAACTTTACTTCTGCAGCTTAAAGCCACAGATCCAAAAGATTCTATCTGAGGTAAACATCTCAAATCTGCCTTCAGTGCCCTTAAAGGATAAAAGAGGATACTTTGTGACTCAGAATGGCAGGATAAATCTGGCCTGCCTTTGTATATTTTCAGTAGTAGGCAGAACTATTTTTTGTTCTTATTGGATTGTAAACTCTGTCTAGATTTTTTCCCCTGCTGTTATATTTATTTTTGATTCTGATACTTTTTAGAACTTCTTTCTGCAAAATTGTCTAGTCGTTTTCCCATTTGATGATTGCAACTAATATTTTTATTTAATTATGCTAAAATAAATGATTTTGGACTTCATTTGTTTTTAGCACAAAAGCTTTTAGTTATAGGATGACGAATAATTCATAGACATTAATAAATATTTCATGCAATAGTCCTATTTAGGATGGAGTATATTAAGCAGATAATTTGCCAACATTAACATTAATCTTACTGATTTTGCCTTTTCAAAACTAGTACTGTACTCGGTTCTTTATCCTGCATATATATTTCTGCAGATTTTTTCTTTTATCCCAACATGACATAGTCAAAGAAATATAAAGTTTGTAAATATTTTAACATAATAATATCCACAAGAACTAAATGTCTACATTTTTGAAAAATATAATAAAAGGTTTGTAAATTCACAATATTTTCTTAAGTGTGAAACTGCAGAGTTTATTTTCTAAGATGACAGTTTACAGTGCACTGTGGTAACTGGATGACTATTTGCTCTCCACCTAGTCAATTGATGAAAGTTGCTATTTTAAATTAAACTAGATCTTGACCAAACTTTTTTCCTTTTGAGCTATCCCTTAGGGCTCATGATGAGCTTTCTACTCTTTGCCTTTTAGGTTTTCTCTAGGAAAAACTAAACACTACCTAAAGTAAAAGAGGTCAAATATCACACAACTAAACTAGTGGAAATTCAAACTGTTTCAAGCAAAGGAGTAAATAGAACTGCTATAATGAAAGGTATTGTTCAGAGTGAGGATGGTTGAGTTATGGATCTTATGCTGAAAATCAGGTTTGTTTGTTTATTTTATTATGAAACCAGCCTAAGGCCAAACTGGTAAATCTGAAAAAGAGAGAAGGTGTTTCGTGTAGCAGGATTTTTAAGGACTTTATTCACAAAAAATGTAGAAGAGCTGGAAAAAGAAGAATTGTGTGACGAGGACAGCCATCACAGTCATCTATTAATGATTTGGAAATGTGTGCAATCATATATAAATACTTAACAATGAAATACAACTTATGAAACATACACTATTGAAAAAATAGTAATTGTTTAACATTGTAAGAAAAACTAATTAAAATAGTCTTGTTGAAATTTTAGAATTTTCTTCAACAGAATTGATAAGAAAGTTTGTTTAATTATTGTTCTTAAAATAAAGGTGAAAATATTTTTATGATAGAGCTGATATGAATCAGGAAGTACAGGTGTAATCTTCAGAGACCAAAATTATTTCTGTACCACTTATAAAATAATACTTATGGCTCTATTTATTTCATATATTCTTTTACATATTTCTGTTATCTATGTAGAACAAAAATATTTCCTTTTTATATTTCAAGGAATATACATATATCTTAATAAAAAGTATACATAAACTTTTTTTATTAATTTTCAGATGCAATAAACATTTCATTTCATAGTAATCACTTGGGAATTAGTCTACTGAATAAATTTTCCCAGTGAAAGCTCCTGATTGCATTTTTTATATGCATTCTCTTTATTTCTGGCAACAAAGATAACAGAATCATTTGGCATATAACAATTATTAAGTATTATAGGAATCCAGATGCAGAAATCTTACTGTAGATGTTTTTGCTACATTTCCAAACTAATGAATCCTTATAAAGGCATGACTACTCTTTTATATTTTATTATCTTTAGAATGCACCATATGAAGCAAATAGCCATTAGTTTCAGTGATATTTAAATCATTTAGTTATGTGCTAAAACTAGTGAATCTGTTCCATTCTATTATTGTTGATTTTTAAAGAGCTTAAGTCTAAATATCAGAAACACAGACTTGGGTCCAAAAAGACTTGCTTGTTATGCAGGTCAGTAACCATGGTTTGTTAAACTACAAATTAAATTAATATTATATATACAGCAGTTGCCTCTTGGTTCTCCTTTTGTTTTTTTAAAAAAGTAATCATCAGATAGATATAATGCAGTGTTTCCAACAACAGAACTATGTTGTTGTATAAAAACATAAAACAGCTAATTAAGAACTAACATGACTTCTAGTACATAATAAATTGTCCATATTTAGATATTAGAACAATCTTTCTACGTATGGTTTAGCTTCATAATCCCTGTATTTCAGGAATAGATTTAGTAACATGTAAAGCTTTTCTAAATTATTATTAAACTTTGCCATAATTTAGGACAGGTTGGGGCAATTTTAAGCTTTGGGTATCATTACAAAGTAAAACAGAGTTGCTTTATAGGGGAAATTGGTGGCATAAAAATTGAGTAATAAAAACAAGACTTTTTAAAATGGCTGCAGTAGAACAAGATCTTATGGGATCTCAGCTGAGAATACAAAATGTTATGAGATTTTAGCCATCTCTGACTTTTTACATTAAGTTTTATTCATATTTAGGATTCTGTAGATCAGGAGTCCCCAACCCCCGGACCGTAGCCCACTACCGGGCTGTGGCCTATTTGGAACTGGCCTGCGCAAGCACCAGGCTGGCCTGCGCAGCTTAACTTGCACAAGTGGTGGGCCTATGTGCATACACATGCGCATCCAGATCAACTTGCGCAAGTCGAGCTATGTCTTCATGCACATGTGCGCAGGTCCGCTGTTCAGATCAGCCAAGCCGCAGTGGTTGGGGACTGCTGCTGCAGATGCTATCTGTGAAGGTTTATGTTTTCCATGTTATTTGTGGATGTGGTTTATCCCACTATCAGATATTACATAAGGAACTGACTGGTTTTATCACAACTCTGAATTATAACTAAAGGGATGACAGAATAGACACCCTGCTCTGCATATTATTGGTATATAGTTTCAGTTAAGAAGCAATGAAACCTGTTTATTTTATTTTATAATGTACTATAGGAGAATGAATGGCAGAATCTGGGGGCAGAGTCAAAGGAGGAATCAGACTAGAGTCTCTACATAGCCACGAATAGACTAAGTCCAAGCCCTCTTGTATTCAGTTATAGTGCTAACCATTAGTTGAGTAGACTTTGTGCATAAGCATGAGTAATAATAAATCAGTTTAATTTGAACTTTATGTGTGGTCCTATTTCTCCTGACATGTATACATTTTAATACTGATTACTTAAAGTAATGCTTCTATTACTTATGGGATGTTGCATATATTCATCTTTTTTAATATTCTAATTATGTGTTGGTGACAAAATTTTGAAACAGCACCATTTCCAGAGTTTTCTCTTAAGCTTGAAATTGCAAATTTTGAACAACTGCACTAAGGAAATGGGCATTGGACTAACGTTCACTTGCACTGTAGTGTTGTTTATAATGCGTCAATTTTAACAGCTGTATATTGTAATTTATTTTTCTGTATTACATTCCTGAATATCAACCATAATCATGCATTTATGTACAATTAAAACAACATACCAGAGTCCAAATAAGTGAGCCATGACTTTGTACAAATGAGAGAGCCTTGAACAAATGTTCAGTCAGGTGAAGAATATGCAGGGATGTTTTATAGCTATTAAATATATATTCATGTCTCCTGCACATGATTTCGGGTAACTCTAGATCAATTTAACAAAATCCTAACAAGTGTGATAAAAGGTGAGTCTATTTTGGGGGCTATATATCAAATCACATATATATCATACATATTTACAGATATGAAAAAATTTACCATTTAATAAACTTTCTAAAAATATGACAAGATTAGAGTGAATAATTCCAAGGGAAATCAATGATCCATGTTAAAGGCATTAAGCACATATTGACCAGATAATTTAGGAATATATGGCAAGTTGCAAACTGCATCTAAGTTTTGGACCATGATCAAGAAATTATTCATGTATCCCTAATCCTAACCATATATCCTTTGAATGCAGTATGATTTTGTGTTTTGTCTCTATTTTTTTAGAAGTTATAAATCATTTTAACAATATATGTTAGAAGAATAATCTGGATTTGAAATGAAACAGAAAAAGCTGAAGCCACTCGAAATCAAATTGTACAATTTGTGGTTATATTTGAATAAAATAAATAAATTAGAGCTATTATTTACATGTTTAATGTGTGTAGGTTAGAAAAAGGCAACCTGGTTTTTATTACACAACCTGGAGGGAAGTATGTAGTGGGGTGCCCCGGGGCTCTGTTCTGGGCCCAGTGCTCTTCAACATCTTCATCAATGATTTAGATGAGGGGATAGATGGGGAAACTCTTCAAATTTGCAGACGACACCAAGGCAGGAATAGCCAACATTGCGGAAGATAGGCTTAAGATACAGATGGATCTTGAGAGACTTGAACGCTATGTAACAAAATGAAATTCAATAGTGAAAAAAGTAAGGTTCTACATTTAGGCAAGAAAAACCAAATGCACAGGTACAGTATAGGTCAGTGATGGCGAACCTTTTAGAGACTGAGTGCCCAAACTGCAATCCAAAACCCATTTATGCATCGTCGAGTGCCGGGTGGGTGTGGCCCATTGGGTGGGTGTGGCCCATTGGGTGGGCGTGGCTGCGGTGGTAACGGCAGACTGGGTGGGACTAAAAAGTTCAATCAATCAATTCCAACTTTGCAAGAATTTGTTTTCCCCGCGAGAAGTTGAAATTGACTGATTGAACCTTTTTTTTTTTTTGCACATGGTGACGGAGGCCTAAAGCGAAAAGGTTTTATAAAACCCACCTGAAGGCCTAGGACTGGGGCGACAGCGCGCGTGCCCACAGAGAGGGCTCTGACTTCCGCCTCTGGCATCCGTGCCATAGGTTCGCCACCACTGGTATAGGTGGTACCTTGCTCAATAGTAGTAACTGTGAGAGGGATCTCAGAGTCCTAGTGGACAGTCACTTAAATATTAGCCAGCAGTGTGCTGAGCTGTCAAAAAAAGCCAACACAGTGCTAGGCTGCATTAACAGAGGGATAGAATCAATATCATGTGAAGTGTTAATACCACTTTATAATGCCTTGGTAAGGCCACACCTGGAATGCTGCATCCAGTTTTGGTCATCATGATGTAAAAAAGATGTTGAGGCTCTAGAATGAGTACAGAGAAGAGCAACAAAGATGATTAGGGGACTGGAGGTTAAAACATATAAAGAATGGTTGCTGGAATTGGTATGTCTAGTTTAATGAAGAGAAGGACTAGGGATAACATGATAGCAGTGTTTCAATATCTCGGGGTGCCACAAAGAAGAGGGAGTCAATCTATTTTCTAAAGCACCTGAAGGCAGGACAAGAAGCAATGGATGAAAACTAATCAAAGAGAGAAGCAACCTAGAACTAAGGAGAAATTTCCTGACAGTTAGAACAATTAATCAGTGGAACAACCTGCCTTCAGAAGTTGTGAATGCTCCAACACTGGAAGTTTTTAAGAAGAGACTGGACAACCATTTGTGTGAAATGGTATAACGTTTCCTGCCTGAGCAGGGGGTTGGATTAGAAGACCTCCAAGGTTCCTTCCAACTATTATTATTGTTATTGTTGTTGTTGTTGTTATTAATCGCACAGTCAGTCAGATGCTCAGATTGGATTTGGCATTTTTTAAATATTTTATTAATTTTCTAGTTTTACAGTTAAATATTTAATAGACAATGTGTTGTCTGGGTCCATTAGTAATTCAGTGGTATATATTAACTTCTTCAATCTAGATCAAATAGTACGTCATCATATGTTTCCTCTCTTATTCCGATAGTACTGTTTTCCCACACTAGGCAAATACAATTCTTATTGTTATTAATAAATATACAATTGAATATCAACATCTTTGTTGATATTATGATATCTCATAATATCAATAATGTCAGTTTTAGATAACTTTTCTAACCAAAACATATCTTAATTGCATTTGCACTTAATATCCAGATGTTCAATCACTATCCTGTTTTCACTTTTTTTTAAATTTTAATTTCCCCTCAGTATTCAAAATGTCTCTATTGTTTATAATTTCAAAGTAAGTTATATTTGGGTAACCAAAAGCTTCCCTTATTCAAACTCTTTGCATTTTCCTGTTTCCCTTCTCATACCAAAATCTAATATTCTAATTACAAATCCTATCTTTCTAGTTATGATAATACTTCTATTTCTAGCAATTATCTATTCTCCACCATATTCAAACATCTAGTTAATAATATAATATCCCAGCTAATGGATCAAAACCTCTATTTTCTTCAGTCTTACTCTAGCTTTCTTCCTTTGCCAACTAACTTTCCAAATCAATGCATTTGAATCATCAAGTAATTTTTCCTCTGTTTTTGTATGTTATTTGGAATAAGAAAGACCATTTGGTTAAAGTATTTTTGGAAGAATGAACTCATTGATAGTCATTAAACAGCCTCCCTCCTTCTCCAATTCCCCCCAGTTCTCCTAACAGCTCTATCTTCCATTCAATCAGTTCTTCCTTTTCCTCTAATGTGTTCTGCATTCTTGATTGGTAAGATGTCTTTTCCATTTCTGATATTATTGCTCCGTCTTCTAGTTCTTCAGTTATCTGAATCTGTCGGTTAGTTCCTTCCTTTAGGTCCTCCATCTTTGGATCTGCTTCCTCCAGTTTTCCTTCTATTTTCTGAGTTGCTAGTTCTTTCTTTGTTGTCATGTTCTGGGTTTGTAAATTTAGATTAGAAAATTGTTCTTTTATCTCCTTTGTGTTATTTCTAGTCTCATCACGAGCTAAAGCAATAGTCTCTTGTATTGATTTCAACATGGAGAGAATTTCTTTCTGATCTTCATCCATAGTTTCTTGGTGGTATATCAAACTGAAGACTTTGGGGACAGGTGTTAGAGATGGTTTTTTACCATTTAAAGCTGAGTATGGGATATCCATTTCATTTTTATAGGTGGTCCTTATAATAAAAATTGTTAATCAATCAAAGATTTGTAATCCAAAATATTCCATCATCTCAAGCAATGATGTGTGTTTCTCCTGCAGGGAAATAGTTCCACAAAACAGCTCTGAAAATCAGTTAATATTTATATTCGTAGTTCAGGCAGGCCAGTTTCAAGGTAGTTCATTGTCTCTGCCACACCAATAAGCAGCCCGAAAGTTTTCCCCCCCTTTTTTCCAGCTGCAATCTTCAAAAGTGAAAGTTCCCAAAGTCAGCAAGTCTTATCTAAATCTGGGCTTCAAGCCAAGTTTCCTTTAGGCATAACAAATTGTAGTGCCATAATTCGCCACTAGATGTCATTAGCACCATTTTCCAGCTTTTTAAATCCAAACTTATATTAAAGCTTTTCAAATCTCTTTTTTCTTAAAAAAAAGTCTCAATAGCACTTTTAGTCCCCAAATTTCAAAGCCATATATGTATATTAATTCTAAATTAATCTTGTAATTTTCTCTGCTTCCCCCAAGTAATTAGTTCGCCATTTTTCTTTTTGTGAGGGAATGGGGTGGAAATTCCCTTTCCCTCTCTCATTGGGTACGGTGCTTTGGGCAGTTTTTTCAGGAAGAAGTCTTAGAATCATAAAGAGAGGATGGGGTCTCACCCAGTTTCATCCACATTGCTGTAAGGTTGCTTGTTAGTGCTTATTGTCTTCCGTTGTCAGGAGCTTTTGACTGGTTACACGAATGTAGGCAGTCTTTCCGCCGCTGGTTTGGAGGGCTTCCTCAGATCAAACGGAAGGGCCTCCTTGCTTGTCGCCTTTACGGGGTGACTTTTGACCTTTTCCAGGGTCCCCAGCGGGACAAAATCAAATGCAAAAGATGGAGCCCCGTCTTCCTATGCCCATCTCGCTGCGACGTCAAAACCGGAAGCATGGATTTGGCATTTTTGTCTATTTATTGAGTCCTTACCAAGGACCTGGGTTAGGCAGATGTGGATGTTTGATGGTATTACAGATACCGTTGCAGGATGGAAGCTGTTCCTAGTAAGGCCGCCTTTTGCAATTGACTCATGGTGAATTTGTCAATGCCAATGGTGTTCAAGTGGTGCTCCAGGTGTTTTGGGATTGCACCCAAGGCGCCTATTACTATTGGTACTACCCTTGATTGCCTTTGCCACAGTCGTTCTATTTCTATTTGTAGGTCTTTGTTGTTGTTGTTGTTGTTGTTATTATTATTATTATTATTATTATCATCATCATCATCATCATCATCATCATCATCATCATCATCATTATTCCTAGTGTAGTTATGGGCATTTTCCTTTTATCAAAATAAAAGCAAAACATCAGCATCTAGTTTTCATTTAATTTCATTTCCAGGGACCTGCATACTATCCACTAATGTTTTTACCAAACAGCATACTGGGTGACTATAGCCAATTTTTTTCTTTGGGAAATACTTATAAATTACTTTGTTGACAGGTAAATACATCCCAATAAAAATAATCCTTTTAGGGATAAAGTATGCATTCAGGAAGCTAATATAATTGTCAACAAATACCTGCAAAATGTTTTGAATTCCTATCAGTTGATCATCCATAGCAGTAATGTTGTAAATAGATTAATTTGTAGAAAAGAATATATGATGTTCTGGGTAGAATATATGTAGTTCAGAATTGAACTATGGCATCCTTGGTGCTCTCTGAGCTTGATTATTTGCTTGTAGACATTTCATTTCCTGACTAGACAATGTTATTACACACATTTCATTACCTAACTAGGTAACATCATCTGTGCAATGATGATGTAACCTTGTTGAGTAATAAAACATCTTCAAGCAAACAAACAAGCTCAGAAAGCATCAAGGACCCCACATGCTTTCAAATTTCCAGATGTATTCATTGGTCTGGAAAATTTTACTTACTCATTACCATAGAGGTTTGTATCAGGAAAAACACCCCCTTAAATAGGCCCTAAACCATTTAGGGATTCAAAGGTCAATACCCACACTTTGAATTATGCCTGGTAAGCAATTGGCAGCCAATTCACATCTTTCAGTGCAGGCATTACATGATATCTGTATCTGGTCTCTGGTTGGTGGCCTAGTGCTGCATTTTGCATCACCTGCAATTTCTGGACCCTTTTCAAGGCTATCCTTATGTGAACCTCATTGCATTAGTCAGTATGGAATGCAACCAAGACACGGGTAACTATTGCCCATTCATCCAGTTTAGAAAGAGGCTCAGCTGGCACATTAGACTAAAAATGCAAAGGCAGTCCGTGCCACAGTGTGAATCCAGTGATAGTTGAAGAACAAAGATATCCCCAGAGTGCTCTTTCTGGGTGATAGGGCAGTTCCCAAATAGGCTGAACTGAAATCTCCGACTCATAATTTTTGGGTACTGCCTTCCATTTGATTTAATTTTAATTTACTGTCTAGATTTAATTTTAATTTACTATCTAGATTTAATTTTAGCTTGTTTTTTCTCATTTTGTCCATTAATGAATTTAGACAATGTTGAGAGATGCTAATTGCTGTGTACTAAAAAACATCATCACAATCCTGAACTAAAATGACCTCTGCCATGATCATGCTGCAGGTCCTGTCTGCCAGGGAATTACATCTGGTGGTTCCTTGAAGGCAGGCCTTTTGTGCCACAGTCCTGGAATCTTCTCTCTTTCCTCCCTGCCAGAAGTGAGATTAGCTCCATCTCTCTCAACATTCCACCTGTCTATATCATCAGACTTGGGGGTGTCAGGGAACTGAGGAATTTTGCAATGGCTCCCTCAGAATCAATCTAGGTGTCTATTTGCAATTCAGATAACTATCTTCTATTTGCTTTTCATAAAAGTGAATTTTAGAATATCAGCTTTATATTCCAGTGGAAAACAACTGCATGTTTTTATAGTAATGTTATTAAAAATTCTAATTAGAACAGTAAAAATTAATACAAACTGAAAAATAACAAAAGAATAAAAAGTAAAGGGTGCACAAAAGTAAAAAAAGAGAAAAACATAAGAATACTGTATATATAAAGAAGCAACTTGGCCCTTTCATCACAAGAAGTAATTTTTTCAAAAAAATAAATAAATCATGTGAACGTAACTTACAAGGGATGCTGAAAACTTTAGTATTAATTCATAGTAACTTTTAAAAAAAATCTCCTAGACCTTTAGAATTACATACCCAAGTGTCTCCACTGGGGGTTGCCATGAAAGCATTCCTTCAACTAACCAATAGGAGAGTGCAGAAATATGTATCCCAGCTAATATCCAGCCACTTATGGACATTGGTTTAGGATTACATTTGTTTGATGAGGTGATATAGAAAAATGCTATTATGTGGTACATATCATAATGTTATTGAGAAGGAATGTGTTCATATGTTTTAAAAGCTTTTTAGGATTGAGGTGAAAACATAATAAAGTTGGTTGCTTTCATAAAACCATAGCTATGCAAAGAATAAGAAGGAAGTATAATTTTTGACTGCTGTATGCAATTTCATTTGCCATGGGAGCAGCAAAACTATACATCTCTGCTGTGTCTGAAAATTGAACATGAGACAGCTAAATGTATCACTCATTCTTGTTCAGATTTCTATTTCCTATGTGACATTGCACTTCATGCGTTAATATAGAACTGTCTCTTAATGGTTGTATACTATATAGTTGTTTGTGGCAGCCAAATAACATTATATAAATTAATTTGATGAGTTAATTTTTAGTATAATATTCACTGTTGGCAAATGATTTCTAATAAAAGGATATTAAAGGGAAAAACAAAATTGCAAAACAAAAATGGAAATTACAAAATTAGCAGAAAAATTGAAGGGATGTGTAGTGTGTGTGTGTGTGTGTGTGTGTTTAAATCATCTGCCATTTTGGTCAGGGAGAAAAGTAAAAGCATCAGTTTGTATTACAAAGATCCAACCCTGAAACCCAGTAAAATTACAGTACATAATCAGCTTCTCTGGTTGATGTTTGACTACCAGTGTTAAACTATCAAGAAAAAAAGAAAAGATGGAAAGCCGTCTGCTACAGATGTGACTAGCTATGAATATTCATGAATGTCATTGCTCATCCTTTTCTACTGGCATCCTAGTCATTCAACCTCTCTCTCTTTCTCCTCTCTCCCCCACCTGTCCTCCTTTCCTTTCCTCAAGACTGTTAAGAAAGCTGCAGCTTTATTTTGGTAACAGCCTAGAATGATACAGTTATCAATGGACTCAGAAGTCTTTTCTTCTATTAGGAAAAACAAAGGGAGACCAAAAGAAAAGGAAAAATTGTAATTATCCACAGTTTTATGAATCCACCACCCCTTAATGTTCATTATTTAAACCAGCAGCAATTACGAGTTCAAAGGGGTTTAGAGGGCCAGCAACCCGCATAATCACTGCCAAATTAAGCGGGACTCATTCGTCACAGAAGAGTACACTCTGAGCAGTGAATCATGCATGCAGTGACAGGCGCTGATTTACATAAAGACGAAATCTGTGCCCTCTAGGGCTGAGCATTACTTTATCTCGGTAGCCCTGTGATATATGCATTTTCTTACACTGCTGGGAAGGTTCAGAAACTGATGCAGTAGTATACAAAATACTGTATTTTGTGCAAAATAGCATCATGAATGCGAATTTGTGTTCTTGTGTTCTTGTGTATGTATATGTGTGCATAATTTATACAATGTATAATATTCCCTCCTCCTTTCCAGCCATCTAAATGTTTTAACCTGTTTCTTCTGACATGAACCTTTTGAGTGCTATTTTTCTTTCTGGCTGTTGCTGTACCATAAAGTTAATAACTCTTGACAGTTGGTTCTTTTTCTACCTCCCCTACAATTTATTTTTTCCAATTTATTTAAATTAAAAAATCCAAATCATATAGATTTTTAACCATAAGTGATTAATTCATGGTTTCAAAACCACTGTGTGGTGGTGCAGCTTTATGTTAGAAATTCCAAAGTATAATTGTTAACCATAATGTCATTGGTTTTCTTCCATGACTATATATAGTTCTAGGCCAAAGATGCTCAAAAGTTTTCCCAAAACTAAAATAATGCTTAGAATTGTATCTAATATTCTGTCCTCTGAAACTCTTCCTTGCAGTATTAACACAATTCTGTTTAGCATAAATCTGCAGCCAACCCAGGTGACCTACAAGAGGAATGGTTCTGGTAGATTTCCAGCGGTATGAAAGATGTTTAAAATATGTTGTCAGAGGAAACAAAGTTGTAGATTATTTGATATTATTTATATGCAACATAATTTGGTGAGAAATTATTTAAAGAAAAGGACAAAATAAGGAATACTAAGATACAGGTTGAAAGGAGTGTGCTTTCTAAAAAAATGTTCAGTTTATAGTATTGTAGTATTTTTAAGGTGATACAATTTTTCTCCTAAATTTAGAGTTAATTTAGAGATCCTTTGCATTTCATTTGCATATACTGTGCTACTATCAATTTGAGGAATAGGATTGATTGTAATAATAAAATTTCATTTTTCTTTGGTTCAGCCCATTTAAAATCATGGGGCAATACTAAGTTAAAGTACCCATCAGTGTTCTTTTTATTGGACATGCTTCATATATTGTGATGAGATTATATGCATCCATAGAGGTTGTTAGGAAAAACTTAACATGCCACTGATGTTCAGTGAAGGAAAGTTAATTGTGTAGATGCCACACGACTGCATCAGTGAGTAGAGTTCTCTATAGCAGCATATCAATCTGCTTTGAATAAGAATTACCAACCAGATTTTAGCCAATAGCCTAAGGTAAAATCCTAGTGTTAATAAACATGTACAGATGAATCACATCTCATCTATCATTTTCACATCTCTGTTTTAAAGATCTACTGATGGGCATCTATGAAAGAGATTTAAAATAAAATGTAAGCAAGAATGCTATGGGGCTTTTTAACATGCAGCCAGAAGCACAGATGATTGGTTTCTAACAAAGACTCACAATGCCGTTTCTATTTTCACATAGAATTTGCAAATTATGCATGCACATACAATTGTGGGGGCTGATTCTAAACTGGTCCAAATGTATATAACTTTAGGTTGCTTTATTTCAATATTTTCTTAGTGATGTCATTTTCAATTTTTGTTGGTGTTTTGTATCAAGTGTTGTTTATTGAATACTGACTCTCTGATCTTGGATAAATTGCTGATTTAAAAAGGAAGGAAGGAAGGAAAGAAGGAAGGAAGGAAGGAAGGAAGGAAGGAAGGAAGGAAGGAAGGAAGGAAGGAAGGAAGGAAGGATTCTGAAGATTGTTGTGTGGTGGTTGGAAGTATTTGATCATATGTTTAGTATCCTTTTAGTATGAGATGCATAGATGCTGAACTGAACTCTGGCAGGCCTAAAAATCACAATAACAGAATGAAATTTCTAATATTCTCACATACATCCTAATTTCCTACTAGTGTTAGTGTACAGAACCAGTTACATTGGTCAAGTGATCAAACTTGCCTTAAATAGCATAGGTACAAATAATGCATCAGTGAAGTCAGAATGAAGATATAAGAAACAGGTAAGTATATTACTCTTGTGAACAAAGAAATTTCCCTGCTGTATCGAGTAGGCAGTCCATTACCATTTGTGCAAATAGTAATTATTTTACTCCTGCTGATCATGTAAAGGTGGCAGTGTTATGCAGGATAATGAATTCCTAGAACTAACCTTGGAAATATACTATTATTAGTAGTCATTTTCTAGATTCTTGAAATAGTAACCTGCTCTAAAAAGTATGAAAAGCTGAGAATGATGTGCCAATACAATTCTAGATCTTTATATGTAATATATCAATTTCAATCATCTTTAACTGAAAAAAGTTTGAACAAATCAAACTTCGTTTATGATCCCTTAATCTTTTAATATTGTTTATGGCACAAGTATGGTTTGTGCAAAATTTCATCCTGCTGCAATTAAATCAGCAGTTCATCAGGAATTAATGTTAATAATGACCAGCTACACAGAGGCCCTTAGCCAGCCTTAGCTAATCTTGAAAAACTATACAGGACCAGATAGGAGATCATTAGGAAGTTCCATGATAGTAAGCTACAGAAGGCTGTAGAAAAAATTGCAAAAGAAATCAGTGTATTGTTGCCCAGAAAAACTACAAAGTCACCAGGAGTCAAGTTAGATTCCCAAGAAGATTCAAACATGTATTTTAGAGTAAAAGAAAGTTGGCCAACTTTTCCTTTGTCTTCAGTACTTATCAAATGAATAAAACTGGGAAAATTGGACAGAGAGTTCTAACATGTTCTATAATACTAATGTGTCAAACTGCATGGCCAAGAATGTTCCTACATCCTTCCCATCCTTATCAATAGCCTTCTGATATAGTTATTAGAGCAGTGCAGCAATTTCAATTCAGAGAAGAAATAAAATGCTTCAGAGGATGCATAGGGAACCCACAGCATCTACTTGCAATTCCATACATCAAGCATGTATTTTTCCCAGATGTCTTTTTCTTCAGTTGTATGGAACTTTAAGTCATTGAACCTAATTTAAAGCCACATAAAGTTCTCTAGGCACTGTAAAGCGTCTTTTCCATTTTTGGAACTGAAAAGCTACACAGCCCTAACAGTTAGACTTCTGTAATTCCTAACAGCAATGGGATCACAAACATTGCAGCAGGGATAGTAGCAGTTTGTGTGGAATTTGCTTTTGTGAAGTCTTTATGATGTTACTAGGCCATTCTTGTTCTTCAGTTGGCACTAGGAGTGCAAAACTTCATCTTGTGTGCTTTGAAGGCATACAATCTCTGTTCATATTCTACATATACAGGAAAAAAATGAACAGATTAATTTATTATGTCTATTTACATTTGTTTTTATAGGGAGAAACCCTATTGTAAGATTTTAGACATAAATTGAGGTCTACATTTCTGCCTCAAATACATTAAAGATCTCAAAATGTTCCTTCATAGGTCAGCATAGTGATGTAAGTCCTCCTTTATTGAATATCATGACAGAAAGTTAGATTCAAGAGACAATCATTCTATGAGTTGACTGACAAAAATATCATTTTCTTGGCTTTGAGAGCTACATTGATTGTTGAGTTAGCGACTTCCTCCCCTCTCCCAAATCAAACAAGCCATGCCCATGTATCAATCCTGTTTCCTCCCTGGTGCATCTTGCCATCTCTCCCTCTCTCACAACAATCTTAGATTATTGGTTTTTGACTGGAGGGCACCACTTCAAGGTCATCTCCAACTCTGTTATCCTGTTAATTTTGAGCTAGATTATTGGAATGGACAAAGTCTCCCTTCTAATATTTTTTAGGTTAAGAAGTACTGAAAGTACTGCTTAAATTTCCTATAGCTAGTGGAGATAGACAATTCATTTTCTGCTGTTCCTAGCAGAAGGCAAATGATTTGGGTGGCTGATAGGAAGAACAACATTCTTTAGACAACACAACTTGCAACCAAAAGCCACATAATCCCCAATTCTCAAATATGTTTGATCTTTTTTGTATATCTGTTTAAACTTTTGGGCCAAATTACATGTTATGGTGATCAATCCAATATTAATCTCCTTTTTTTGCACAGCCTGAGAAATGCTTTGTGAATTGTACCAGTACATCTAATGGAGTTCTTAATGTGTTCTTTAATTTTTGCAATTTAACTCTTTTCAAGTTCTCCTTTTTTAGCAACAAAAACATTTTTAATATGACTAATTGTTATCCTTTCTGAATTCTATGTTAGTTTCCTTTTCCCATAGACATATTTTCTTTATAAATTTTTACCTTGCTCATTGCTGCATTGCTTTGCATCTTTCGGCTTATTGATAATTTCTACCTGTCTGGTTTCCAAGTGACTTCTTTAGCTTTTTCAAATGTGACTCTTTTCTTATCTCTCTTAGGTGGAATTTGTTGCTTAATTACCACATTACAAAGTATAGATCCTGATACTTTGCTTGAGAAGCTCTGAATTCAGAAGGACATGTGATTATGCTTCTTATTTTGAAAATGATGTTTATGGACATAGATGGTATTTTTGCACTACAAATAATTCTAGGGAGATTAGCGAAATCTAACCTACACAACTTTCTGAGACTATTATTTCATTTGCTAGGTTGGGATTCAGTTTTAGCTATTACAGTGTAAAGTGTGAATGACTAACAATCAAGTAGAAGAATTACTCTTTTTCTTGGTTAAAAACCCCACAGCCTTCTACATGCATTTGTTTACTATCTAACTTTTGTGAACAAAATCTAACTTGGCAATTACTCTTAAGTAATATATTTCTGATCACTTCAATCTCTGAAAGCAAATTCCAGAAGGATGTAATATAAATATGAGTATAATTTTATTGCAAAAGTATGTGTTAAACTTATGTTTAGCAAAACAGAATGGCTCTAGATATTCTTTTGTGTAAGGAGCATCTAGGATACACATGACACTGCTAGAAAATAAATTGCTATCATTTATTTGATTAACAAATATTCTATATTTTTCTACATACAGTATTTGTTGATCTTTAAATAGTATTGATAGGGACAAGGTATGAGCAACATGAACAAATGTTAGTTTTTGCAAGTACATACACTGTACCAGAGACAAATTCCTTGTGTATCTAACCACACTTAGTCAAATAAATAAAATATAAGTATAAATTAATATGATGTCATAATTAAATATATACTTTTGTGTAACCAAATAATATTGCCTAATAAGCTACTGATTATCAAACATATAAGATATTGCAGTTTTACAAAATTAATTAATATATTTCAGAATTTAAATTGGATAATATTTGTCTACTTAAGTGGAATTGATAATAATTAATTTGTTTTCGAATAGGTCTGAGCAATTTGCTTAAGGACTCTTCTTTCTTTTGTAGAAACCTGCCACTCAGTTTATCATAGTCATGCAGGTGATTACATTCAAACATTTATATGAGAATGTGTAATGATTTAGCTCAGATTACATATCAGTTGAAAAAGTGCATTAATTTTCTTAGATTAAAAACTGCAAATGATGCAGTGCATTCTACAGTTCTAGAGATTTTGAGCAGAAATATTTGTTTGATTTTTTTGCCTGCATGCTTATCTACTTATAAAATTATCAATCAATAATCAAAACTAAATTAAAAACATATTGCCACATGTTAATATTCCTCTCTTCACCCTCTTCAAGATAATTCAGTGCTACTTAACATTAAAAAGCAGTCTTAGTGCTTTTTTAAAACAAACAAACAGTCTATTGGCCATGTGAGCTATCAGTAAATATTTTCCATTGTATCGAGTCTGTTGAGAGTAATAGCCAAGTTTTAATATCTTTTCCATCTTATCCCACGTTTAACTCTTTCTCATTTCTTAAAAAAATATTGACATATTTTGTAACTGAAAAGGCTTTTACCAGCAGACAAATTGGTACTGCTATCTTGCACTAATATATCTGGAATGAGAAACTAGTAATATACAAACTATGAGGGTGAAGATTTGTTCTCTGAACTTATGCGTTGGTTTCCGAACATTTCCTTACCAGGCTAGGTAACATCTTCAGCGGAGTTTAGGGGATGTCAGTGTCAGTGTTCTTTTGTTTATAAGAGCTTCTTGTGATGGATCTTGTGATGAGTCAGGTATGGGTATCATCACAAGACCCATCACAAGACCCTCACTTGATACCCCTCACCTGACCCATCATAAGACCTACTAATCACACGAAGCCCTTATAAACAGAACAGTGACACTGACATTCCCTAAACTCCACTGAAGATGTTACCTAGCCTGGTAACAAAACATTCGGAAACCAACCCACAAGCTTGGAGAACGAACCTTCACCCTCATCCTACATCTGTACTACAGATATTCGCCACTATTGCATATGCAAACTATGTTCTCCTGACACTGTTGACTGAGACATCTCTTCCATCATTACTTCAGCTTCATGCTCAGATGAAGCTTGTCAGTCATCTAGCCCCCGTAGATTGAATGGCATATGCATGTCTCTCCCCCCTCCCCCCAGTTCTCCCTCTTTTTCATCATGTAGCCAGGTGTATGACGATTAAATCAGCCACCTTGCTTGGACTGGACTCATAGAGTTTGTTCTGAACAAGCAGAGAGAAAAAAAAAATCACTAAAGATCCTAGTAACCTATTCAAGAGCAAATAGCAAATCAGTTAACCTTGGTAGTAAAGGGTTAGGTGAATTGACCTAATTTTCATGATTGTACAACATACAAGTCAATCAAAATTCAGTTGGCATGGTATATACAGAGCCATTGGATTATGCTTTGGACATCACAATAATTGAGTTGTGCATAATCAGATAACAGAAAGCATTGTAATGCCTTATAAATAGTATTTATAAAAACCATAGCTAAATATTTCATGAGGATGCTAAAATACAGCATTATATACAGATACATGGGTACACTGCATTTGTGTGTGTGTATGTTTGGATGTCCGTAAAAAATAAGTTCTATCCATAATGCATAGATAATGCTTTTAAGCTTCTCAAGTAATGGTCAGTATTGTGAGATATTTATTTTTCTATTAGATCCCGCCTTTATTACTTTATAAGTAATTCAAAATAGCAAATGTGCATAATACTTTCTCCTCCTATTTTCCCCACAATAACCCTGTGCGGAGAGTTGGACTAAGAGATAGGGTCTCACTCAAGGTCACCAGCTGGCTTTCGTGCGTAATGTGGGATTAGAACTTACAGTCTCCTGGTTTCTATCTAGAATCTATATTGTATATTATGTAATACATATAATATATATTAAAGTTTTGTAGAAAATGTTTTGCAGTAAAATTACCTTCAAATCATGATGGGTTATTTATGCTAGAGAATTTTGTCAGTGACTTTCATCCATTTAAACCGTATATTTATTCAACTGTGTAAATATTCTGGAAGATAGGTATCAGTATGATTTATTTTAATGTTACAAGGTAATTTTGGAACATGCTGAAGGCTACTTCTGCTGACTCCCGGCTGCCAGCAATTCGGCAGTTCAAGGCTCACCGGCTCAAGGTTGACTCAGCCTTCCATCCTTCCGAGGTTGGTAAAATGAGGACCCAGATTGTTGGGGGCAATATGCTGACTCTGTAAACTGCTTACTGTGAAGCAGTATATAAGTCTAAATGCTATTGCTATTTTAAAAAGAAACTATCCTTGTCAGATAAGTGAGGGAAGAACTATTATATAAAGTTGTTTTCTGTTTTCTTTTCTGATGTCACACCGAATAGCAGCATGAGTATTAATTAACTGCTAGTAAATAGAAAATAATAATAACAACAACAACAATAATAATAATAATAATAAAAATAATAATAAAAATAATAAAAAAATAAAGTTGGAAGGGACCTTGGAGGTCATCTAGTCCAACCCCCTGCTCAGGCAGGAAGCCCTATACCATTTCAGACAAATGGTTGTCCAGTCTCTTCTTAAAAATTTCCTGTGTTGGAGCATTCACAACTTCTGGAGGCAGGTTGTTCCACTGATTAATTGTTCTAACTGTCAGGAAATTTCTGCTTAATTCTAGGTTGCTTCTTCTTTTTTATTAGTTTTCATCCATTGCTTCTTGTCCTGCCTTCAGGTGCTTTGGAGAATAGCTTGACTCCCTCTTCTTTGTGGCACCCCCTGAGATATTGAAACGCTGCTATCATGTCACCCCTAGTCCTTCTCTTCATTAAACTAGACATACCCAACCGTTTCTTGTAAGTTTTACTCTCCCCTAATCATCTTTGTTGCTCTTCTCTGTATTCTTTCTAGAGTCTCAACAACTTTTTTACATCATGGTGACCAAAACTGGATGCAGTATTCCAAGTGTAGCATAACCAAGGCATTGTAAAGTGATATTAACACTTCATGTGATCTTGATTCTATCCCTCTGTTAATGCAGCCTAGCACTGTGTTGGCTTTTTTGTCAGCTGCAGCACACTACTTGCTCATTTAGGTGATTGTCCACTAGGACTCCGAGATCCCTCTCACAGTTGCTACTATTGAGCAATGTACCACCTATACCAGTGATGGTGAACCTTTTAGAGACCAAGTGCCCAAACCGCAACCCAAAACCCACTTATTTACCACAAAGTGCCAGGGCTGCATCAGCATTGTGATGTCCTCAGGGGGGGTGGGGGGGCATGGCCCATTGGGTGGGTGTGGCTGCGGTGGTCACAGCAGACTGAGTGGGCGTGGCCAAGGTGGGCGTGGCCACATTGATGTTGCTCGTGGGGGATGCCTGTGGGGGCTGGACAGGATTGGGGGAGATCCAGGGGGTGTCTGGTGGGTGGGGCGGTGGGCAGAAGGCTCGTCCTGCGGGGTGAGGCAGGGGGTAGGGCAGGGGTGCCATTGCTGCAGGGCAAATCGAGGCAGGGGCGGCTGCTGCCTGACACCATCAGCCCCCGCACACAGAGGCCAGCAAGCGCATGGGTGCGTGCTCTACTACCTCTAATTGAGCTTGCTAGCCAGCTACTTCGCCTCCTTTGTGCTGGGTGGGGCTGCCGCTCCGGGCGCCAGCGGTGGCCTAATGGACCTGCACGAGCTGGTGGCGGTGGCGGCAGATGTGCCCACAGAGAGGGCTCTGAGTGCCGCCTCTGGCACGCGTGCCATAGGTTCGCCATCACTGACCTATACTATACCTCTGCATTTGGTTTTTCTTGCCTAAATGTAGAACCTACAAATGTAGAACATATAAGAAATAACTGCATTTGTAGGAAATTATCTGATAAATCCAAGCTTCTAAATATAATATATTTATAACAGATGTTAGGAGTTTGAACACCTTGCGTAAATTATAAAAGAAGATGTAGGGGGGAGTCAGATCAGAAAATCATTAAGTTTCACTTTGTAATACTTTAAGGCAGAAGTCTCCAGGCTTATGGGTATGACTACATGGGACTAGGCTAAGATATCTTACTCTTATATACTGTAAATTGTTGTTGCAGATATGAAGCAATGAAAATAGCCATTCAGTTTTTACAGAATTTTTTTTCTTAAATTGAAACATTAAAACCTAAATGTTTTAGGATGGAAACAAAAACAATCCAAACAATTTCTGTGTATGAACTACAGAAACAGATAGTTTTAAGTGAGAACTGAAGAGAAGTTTGTCTGCATTTAATGTAAAAATATCTTTGGATCCTTTCAGCCAGAGAATTTCAGCTGGTGGAGTCCAGGAGAAGAGCCTTTTCTATTGTGGCCTGCCCCTCTAGAATATTCTCCCATTAGGGGTGAGATCCTCTCCCACACTCCTGGCATTATGGAACAGCCTAAAAATTTGGTTCTGCTGTTTGACCAGGGGCCCTGACAGGGGCCTGCTACATTGGGGACTGCTGACAGGGTAGAGAAAATTCTTATCCCCAGGCTGCCCATCATTTTGATTTTTATCTTTTTATCCTTTTATTCTAATTTTAATTGTTTTTAAGCAATTTTATTATATTATAAGCCTACCAAAGTTGCTGTGTTAGTGGGATGGGTGTCATTGAAATTAAATAAACAAATAAAGTAATAAATAAAGTAATAAATACATAAAGTAATAATGTAATAAATAAAACCATACCAGGAAAAATTGTCCCTTCTATCTCTATGAATTTGAAGTTTTTAACGTTCAGTGCACATACTATAGTTAGTTGATGTTAGCAATTATTTGATACAATATCTTCTACATGTAAGTATCAAGCAAGAGGTATAGTGGTAAAGTATCAAGGTCAGTACTGTGATTGTCAATTTTTATTTATATTATGGTAGATTAAATTTAGGGAGTTACTATATTTTACAGGTAAAAAAACTGTGTTTATAAGACTACCAAACTTGGAGGTTTCTAACTATGCACATTTTATGATGATTAGTCTTGAGAAGGAATTATCATACTTATAATATCATCTTTGTAATAAAAATACATAGTGTTTCCAAGAAAGATTCCACAGGAAAAAAATCTTGTTTCTTTAAAATCAAAAGTATACCATTTGGAATTTTGTAACATATTTTTTTCCGTTTTCCTATACTTCTACTTACACAGAAAATTGTTTAATTGGGTCAAGCTAAACACAAAAAAGTTACAATGAGATATAGATCCACCTCATAGACTCACTGTACCACTGTGTTTGATATGTTTGCTATTAAGAGCAACTATATTATAGTGTTTCAGGACAAAAATGTAGTTATTGTGAAATCTTTTTTTTGCTTATGAGCATTTCAAAATAATAGGTGTTTGAAAAAATGGTATTAGGCATATAATAATAATAAAGTTGGAAGGGACCTTGGAGGTCATCAAGTCCAACCCCCTGCTCAGGCAGGTAACCCTATACCATTTCGGACAAATGGCTGTCCAGTTTCTTCTTAAAAATTTCCAGTGTTGGAGCATTCACCACTTCTGGAGGCAGGTTGTTCCACTGGTTAATTGTTCTAACTGTCAGGAAGTTTCTCCTTAGTTCTAGGTTGCTTCTCTCCTTGATTAGTTTCCATCCGTTGCTTCTTGTCCTGCCTTCAGGCGCTTTGGAAAATAGCTTCACTCCCTCTTCTCTGTGGCAGCCCCTGAGATATTGGAACACTGCTATCATGTCCCCCCTCGTCCTTCTCTTCATTAAACTAGACATACCCAATTCCATCAACCTTTCCTTATATGTTTTAACCTCCAGTCCCCTAATCATCTTTGTTGCTCTTCTCTGTACTCTTTCTAGAGTCTCAACATCTTTTTTACATCGTTGTGGTGACCAAAACTGGATGCAGTATTCAAGTGTGCCTTACCAAGGCATTGTAGAGTGGATCTAATACTTCGCGTGATCTTGATTCTATCCCTCTGTTAATGAAGCTTAGCACTGTGTTGGCTTTTTGGCAGCGCAGCACACTGCTGGCTCATATTTAAATGATTGTCCTAGGACTCCGAGATCCCTCTCACAGTTACTACTATTGAGCAAGGTACCCCCCTATACTATACCTATACATTGGTTTTTTTGCCTAAATGTAGAACCTTGCTTTTTTCACCATTGAATTTCATTTTGTTAGATAGCGCCCAGTGTTCAAGTCTGTCCAGATCCTCTGTATCCTAAGCCTGTCTTCTGGAGTGTTGGCTATTCCTGCCAGCTTGGTGTCGTCTGCAAATTTGATGAGTTCCCCATCTATCCCCTCGTCCAAATCATTGATGAAGATGTTGAAGAGCACTGTGCCCAGAACAGAGCCCTGGGGCACCCCACTACACACTTCCCTCCATGTAGATGTGGTTCCATTGAGGACCACACACTGAGTACGGCCGGTCAGCCAGTTACGGATCCATCTGGTGGTGATGCTGTCTATACTGAAGTACATTCTGAAGTACATGTACTTCAGAATGTACTATACTGAAGTTCATTCTGTATATATTAGAGAGAATAGGCAATAATATTACCACTCTGGTCTATAGATATGTAAATTGGTCACTCACTTTTACTTTAGAAATCACAATATTTTGGCATATTTCTAACCTCATCCGACAGACTCCTTCTTTCCTATAATTTTGTGTTTATTCTGAGTAGACACATTTTGTGCATTTTTTAAGAATATAAATTTTGCAAATAATTTTCTTCTAATATAATATGAAAAGAGATATATTCTTTTCTAATATATGAACCAATGACCTCAGTTTTGCTTAATAAGCTGAATTTTTAAATTCCATCTGGCATTACTTTCCATTTCTGAAAAACAGATGTTGGTATAGAAATATGCTTGCTCTTTGTCTTAAGTTGGTTGGCAACCATATTCTAGTGCCCATACTTAGACCTCAGACTGTAATGGATGTAATATGATGAAAATTTATGGATTTGATTCAGATATGGATATGGCGTAATCACATATACAGTCTGAAGCCTCAGACTACATATATCCCTAGAATCTTTGTATGTGGCTTCCCTCAAATACTCGTAATTTTTATTTATTTATTTGTTTGTTTATTTGTTTATAAATGTGTATGCATACATAGAAAGTGTAATGCATGTGACACACACATATATCTATCATGGTCTGTATTTTTGAGTAAAAGAGATAAAATTATTAATAAACTTGTCATCTCTTAGTATTATTGATTTAATTTTACAGTTGATATTTAAAGAATCTGATCTAAAAAACTAATAGTTAAAATACATTTGTTCTATTATGTAATATACAAGAAAAAAATGAACAGAAGCAAAAGAAATTTCTCTTTTGGAAACTATTTGAAATAATATTTATGAAGGGAGGAAAATTGCCAATTTTATTTGGTACTAGTATTATTAAACATTTATTCGATGCCAACAGTGTCAACATCAGTACAAAAGACATGACATGATCTTCTGACAGAGAGGTACATTTTAAAAAGAGGACAAAGATGAAAGAAGGTGATAAGACCTTTAAAGTGGAAAAGTAGAAAACCTCAGGCATGCTGTTCCAAATTTTTTTTGAAGAAAGAGAAGATAGAAAATAAAATAAAATAAAATAAAATAGGTAAAGCAAAGTTGTTTATAGGAGAAACTGAGTAAAAAAGTGGCATTATGGTGATTCAGTAAATTATTTACATTTGATTTTTGAAGAGGCAATTGAAAAAGGAGAGACCTTGTTTGATGGGCTGAAATGTGAACCTTTTCAAAGCATTATTAGGAGATACAGTAGGAAAAACAAAGGCTAGAATGAGAGAAAGAAATAATCTTTTCTATCCTAAGGCCAGAATTACTTTATGGACATTCTGGGACTCTGGGTAAATTCATTCTGTTATCATACTAAATATGTAGCTGATAACTTGTTTACTTATTCCTATACTTGACACAACATATAACTATAGTGCAATAAATGTGCACATTCTGTATATTCTCACAGTGAGAACTATAGCTATCTTAGGCTGTTGATTATTCTATATTCCACTACATTCAGCAGCCAGGGGCTGCTGAAAAGAATAGAGACAAATGTCAACAAGGTCAATGATTAGTCTGCATCAAAATGGTTTTAATCATTGGAAATGATGACCTCCCTATGATGTTTGTTTTAGTTATACCAAGTGTCCAGTACAGTATAGAGTGAAGTGAATTCTATCAGGTTACACCTGTTCTCGAACGGGACCCAAATCATGAAATGAGGAAGCAGCAATACATTAGAAACGCATTATATTGGACGATAAGTACTTTTGCACTGTAATATGTTTATTACAATGATTTCATTTATAAATTAATGGTAATTTAATTAATGTACAATCAACGATTCATATTTGAAGTAGTGACTAAATATTGTTCACATAAAATTGTTGTTTTCAAAGAGTATCTCAAAACTATAATGTGGTCTAAAATATAGAGAATTGGAATGTGATCCAGGCATAATTTAGCCTTTTAGAATAAATTACATATTAAAAATATTTGTTTCCCTTTGATTCAGGACTTAATTCTCTCATGCTTTTATTACTGGAATTTGAAATTGCTCAGTACTTGTCTAGGTCATACTTTTTGTTATTTATTAATTTGGAGATATTACAAACTAAAGTATTCTTTTTCTAGCAGTCTAATTTTATTTGTAATACTTCAGATTTCAGCAGTTGGGTAACCATGTTTTGGGCTTGGAATTGTGTGTAGCTAGCAATTGAGTGGGCTATAAAAGATTACAGGACTAATTAGACCTGGTTAGATTACCAGTGGGAATTCACTTACATATTGTTGACAAGAAAGTTAAACCTGTCTACTGTATCATCTATTTTAATTTATCTGCACAGCTTACAGTTAAAAACCAATTTAGTAATAAAAGAAATGAAACTGAGCAGAAAAGCCAGGCTCCATGTTCATCATCTTGAATCACACCCAGAAGTCAACTGGCAATGAGTATCCCCCATCGCTGCCCACTTCATTCTAAATTCCCTGTAGGTTCCTGATGATTTTCAAGGGCAGCCCCATCTAGCATGTATTACAGTAATCCAATTGTGCAGTGACTATGGCTTGAATGGCTCCCTGAGAGGGCTTCAAGTTCAGGCACACTGGTACCTGTGCAAAGTCGCTCTAATTCACAGCTTCTACTAGCTCTTGATGGATATGAGAAACCAGGAGGACTGCAGACTGCACATAAATCTTGATGGGGAAGTACACCATTGTAAGTCAACCATAGAATATCTCCAGATCCAGGGGGCTCAAACAGACTTAATATTGTTAAGACTGATTCTGAATCTGTTTTTTCCCCATCCAGCCCCACATAGCCTCCAGGAATTAGGTCAGGATATCAGCCACACACTTAGTCAGTCAGAGATCAAAATGTACAGTTGGATATCATCTGCCTCTTGATGATACCTAATCCCAATTCAGGGGCTTCCATATAGATTGAAGGGGGAAAATGGTGAAATTTTGAGTCTGATCTTTGGATCGTGAACCTGATCTTTCAAGAATGTTAGTTTTGAACTTTCCCTATCTGTCAAAACTTATTGAAACCAAGTCCAGAAAAAGAAGATGGTATGGTGTGGTGGTATTGAAAGCCACTGAGATATCAAGCAGCATAAGAAAGGGCAAAAGATGGAATAAAAATCAATGGTGCCTATTTAAATCACTTAAGATTTGCAGATGATGTTGCTCTCTTGTCACAAGACCCAGAAGAGCTACAAAAACGTATACAAGAGCTGTACCAAGCAGGAGAACCATTTGGGTTAAAAATAAACCTGAAAAAGAGCCAGGTTATGTTTAATAAATTCACTAAAGAAAGAAAAAAAATTATATCTGGAGAAGAACTAGACGTAGTAGACTACTACATATACCAACGGATCTCAATGGAAGACAATACAGTAAAGGAAATTAAATAGCGTGTTAAATGTGGTTGGCAGGCATTCGGCAAGTTAAGCATAATTTTCAAGTACAATTTCCCCCTATGCCTGAAGAGAAAAGTTTTCAATCAGTGTGTGCTACCTGCTCTAACATATGCCTGTGAAACATGGACACTAATCTCAAAATCGATACAAAAGCTATGAGTGGCGCAAAGAGTCATGGAAAGATACATGCTTGATATTACAAGACGAGAAAGAAAAACCTGCACATGGATTAGAGAACAAATGAAAGTATACGATATCATCAAGAGAGTAAAAGAACTGAAATGGAAACGGGCTGGTCACATAGCAAGAAGAACTGACGGCAGATGGACCAAGGCAGTCATAGAATGGATCCCATCTGATAAAAAGCGCCCATGAAACAGACCTAAAACAAGATGGATTGACGACATCAGCAAATATTGCGGGCCCAATTGGCAAAAGAAAACTCAGGACTGTATTGGTTGGAAACATGCAGAAGAGGCTTTCATCCTGCAGTGGATAGACAATGGCTAAAATGATGAAGAAAGGGCAGACCACTTCTACCCTAGTTCCACCATAAGCCATCAACAAGTGAAGCCAATGACATTCCTGACCTGAAATCTGACTGAAATGGGTCCAAACAATCTGCGTCCTCCAGGGTCCTCTGGAGTTGAAGTGTGACCAGCCTATTAAAATTGAGCACAATTCACTTAATGATCACATTGCTTAGCAACAGACGTTCCAATCACAATAGTGGTTTTAAGCTGAGCTTTGTCTGTACTTAGTAAAACACATTTCAGACTGCTTATGAGAACTGGGTAACGTGACAGAAGAGTGTGGTTGTAAAATAAAATTAATAAAGAGAAGCTAAATAGAGAAAGCATTCTGGATTTTATACATTGAAAGATATAAAGTAATAGGTACAAAACTCAATTATAACAAACTCACTTTTATATATATACTTTTATAAAGTATTACATTGATTTGTGTACATGCATATACAGTTAAAATGATACTAAGGGTATCGATGTACCCATAGATACAAATATTAACTTAACTTATAAGTTTGAACAGCAAATATCAGATCAGCTAATTCACTGAAGATTCAGTGTTGACTTTCTTTATAAACCCATCTCAGCATGGGTAAGAAAGGTATTAAAGAAATGTATTTCTGTATATATTGAAATGCAATGAAATTCTGTAAGTTGGGGTCTGCTGGCATGTAATAACTTGATCTGCTTCATGCAGGCAAAATATATTGAAAGTATGGACGAGTGAAGTTTATGCCCCAGGGTGAAGGCAAGATAATATATTGAAATTGTTCAGAGGTAGTTAGATGCCTAATGGACTAATATGTGAGCTATGTGAGGTCTGGGGTTTCGGTCTCATAAATTCTGGCTAGACTGATCCTGTAATTTCAAGGAAAAGTTAAAAGTATTAGCAGTGTCATCAGTGTTCAGGGTCCATGATGCTGGCTATTATTCATGTAAAGTTTCAGGCAAAACAGTCAAATAACGTTCCTAGAATAGATATAAATTTGTGGACATGTATATTTAGTTATATATCCATACATTTAGTAGAAAACAATCAGTTTTGCATTTTACAGCATGCTTCAGATATCAAGATGTTGTACTGCAACTCCTATTACCATGTGTAGCTCAAAAGTTAACTATGAATAATGAGAATTTTAGTTCAACCTCAGGAAAGTACCTAATTGGGAAAACTGCTATGAGTGATGTCTGAAATCTTTAAAAAATATT
Source organism: Azemiops feae (assembly GCA_023970755.1). NCBI lineage: Eukaryota > Metazoa > Chordata > Lepidosauria > Squamata > Viperidae > Azemiops > Azemiops feae. Next base: position 392,249 of record JALGBA010000982.1, on the reverse strand, counting down.
GCATGCATTGGTTTATTGTGTGTAAAGGAATTTGTCCCTGTATTCATGAGAAAGAATTTTCTAAATAAACAGTATGTGATAATAGCTGGAACACAAACAGCAGGGATAAAAAAATGTAAGATTATTTTGTTGCATGATATCACTAGCTTTTTAACTGCTTTTTGACAAATAGATGTGCTTTGCAGCCGTCATTGTGTTATATCCTATATTTGATGATAGGTAACTGCTACTTCAAATATTCCTACTTGAGCTCATTGTGTGTACCAGATTAGAGTTTCCTGTCTATTTTGCGTAGCCCCACAAATTGATATCCTTTCTTACGATATGTTAACATAGTTGATAATTGATTTTTAATATGTCAGACTGGTCATAGGAGAAATTTCTAAGTAAATGTAAATTCCTAAAATATAGAAAATAGCCTGTAATGTATTTTCCTGTCTGGATCTTTTTTCTTTGTTTTTCTCTCTCAAAGAACAAACAATAAATATGTCTGTTTCTTACATGACACTTTGCACAGTGATTCCCCCTCTCCCCAACCTGAGCTATTTTGGAACTAATATTGTAAAGGATCTTTCTTTTCCAAGCCTCACCCCCCCAACCAGTTTGTGCTTCTTGGCAAATATAAAAAAGAAGGCTTCCTCATTTAACTATTGTAGGGCTATCTCTTTCTATATAAAGTGAAAATCACCTCTGATACCTTGGATAAGTGACGCCACAGACGTGTGTGTGTGTGTGTGTGTGTAACAAAAAAATGCAGGTGTTACTAAACAAGAGTTTGGCTTTTGCAAGATTATGAACCTTAGTTGTCATGGCAGAATAACTTTCCATTAATCCATTGCGTGAGACCCACTGGAATTAGACTAGATATGCAGGAAGTCGTGAACGGGCAGCACAGTGCAGGAAGTTTATCCTATCTTCTCAGAGCAAACATATGATTTCAGTGGTATGAGTTTTCTTTTTTACACTTTTCACAAGGTAATGTGTTTTTATTAAGAAATGATGCATATGTTTTGAATTATTTTGAAAATTGCAGATTTTTAGTCTGTAATTACAGGGCAAAAACACTCCAGAGTCAATTTGGATGATAGTTACATATTTAGCAAAGCAAATTTCATTTGGTAACTAAAAAAACCAGAATTCAGACTCATGTCCATTTTGGAGCTCCCCTAACTATCTAAATATTTGTTGGGATTTTGGCAGCATATAAATTTAATAAATATATTTATACATGATCAGGGCATTCACACATGTGAATTGTGTAGATTGAAACTTTTAATAGGAACACACATATCAATTTTAAGCAATCTATTGCTAGTCATCATACTAATATTGGTCTGCAACTTACTAGGAACACATATGTTATAAATATTTACGTGTGCATTGCTAGTTTCAGTAATATCTTAATTTGTTCCCTTCCCTTCCCAATTAAGATATGGAAAATAAATATAATTCTAAATATATCGTAGAGCAATACTTCTTTCACAGGTATTTGTATCAATCTATTTTTTGATTTACATTTAAAAGGCAATTAAATATTTCAATTTATTTGAGATATCGGAATTCCTCTGCATTTCAGTGTTCTATTTACTAAAAGGATAGGGCAGACTGGTCATAGGGAGAGCGGGCTTGTGAATATTTTCTAACCAAAACACAGCTGGCAGATCTAATTTTAGATTCTATAGCCTTGATCATGGGTCTTTAATGTACTGAACAGAGGGGGAAGCATTTAGCAAGATTACAGGAAACATCACAAAAGTTCAGTTCCAAATTCGATAAATTTAGTCTTGACATTGCTGTGTTTCCTATCTCCTTTTTCTTAATTTTTCAATGATTTATGGTACCTGTGAAAGTTGCCAGGTCACTACTTCTAGAACAATGAGTAGTTGTATATAATGTTATGCCATCCAAGGCTTCAGTCAAAGAGACCTTCTTTAGGGCTGGAAGCATAGTTAAGTCTCAGTATTTATTCAGTACCTCACCATGAAGCCAATAAAAATAATAGGATGTATTAGAATTTCCACTGAATTTCATGGGAGGAGTTGGACTTGCTTAAATCTTGGCCCTTCTTTTGTTATTATTACAGTTGTTGTTTTTTTAAATGAGAGCAAAACTAAGGGAACCTTTTATGGTACAATTTGAGAAGATGAACAAATTAGCACATTCCATTCATAAGTGCAATGCTGGCAATAATTAAAAATATACTGTGAATTGTTCAAAATATGTTTGGGACAATAATATCCTAAACTCAACCTGATTGTTAGCTAAAATAATTTAAACAATATATTTTGAATTCATTAATTTTTGAGTGCTTGGAACTATAATATAGATTGAAACTACAATATACAATATTTGTTATAATGTTTTAGTTCTCAGAGCAACTTAATAATACAGTAAAAGCACAGACTAAAGGCAATTGATATTAAAGCAAAAGAAGGTAAAGCAAGTATAAAGTATTCTGAGACATCATAGAAGTAAATCACTTTTAAAAAGAGCGCTAGGAGTACAAGAGCATTAAAGAATAAGAACAAATAAAAATATATTTGGCAATGAAAATATAAAAGATGTGTCAGGTAAGTTAAACAGCAAGGAATATTCTATAGTTGGGGGTGCTAATGAAAAGGCAAATTCCCATATGGACACCACTTGGTATACAAAGTCTCTCAGACCAGACCTTGCATTGAGTATCTCTGAGTTCACAGGTAGGAAAGTTATAGAAATATGATGGTTTGATGTTTATGATTTCTGAGTGCATTAACACTAACACTAAGGAAGATTATTTTTCTCCAATATATTTTATCTTAAAACTTGAAGAGTTGATTTTGATGGTAAATTCAAAGTTATCTTCCTTTTGGATAATTATATTTCTTTCACTATCACAACATACATTTTGCTTATATAGCCAAATACAACCTAAATATTGTCCATTACAATTCTTTTTCAGTATTAAATAGAGCAGTAAGTGCTGAATTTATTTTTAGTATACCCTTATTTTTCTCTTCTTTTCAAAGAATTGTGTGAGGGCACAATTCTCTGAAAAAAAATATTACTTTTTTTTCAAGTCCACTGACCCCAGTGGACAGCCACTAGCCTATAGATTATGGAATGGAAACCAACAGACTCCAACCAGAGTGAGTGCCACAAAAATTGTTAATGAATATAAATTAATAGAAAAAGAAAATATATACAGTAGTACATTGGTACTCAACTGTTTTGAAACTCATCGAATTTGATACTCAGCGCAGTAGATGGACCCACTAGGGGTAGTTGGTAGCTACAAGTCTTTCTGGATCTTTAGGTCTGTGCCAAAGTTTAAAGTTTCTGATGTATTTTGCTGCACTTTTATACTTTTTAAAATGGCAAGGGACCACAACACCTTAATGGTAGATCTTATAGGTGACTTGGTTACAGTTCAAATTGTTGACTTTTTGCCAAAAACTTTTTAACATGCCATTGGCAATTCTTTCTGATGACGTTAGACTAGGGAGGTCATGTTGTTTTCTTTATCTTTACAGATAAAGATTACAGATACAGGTTAAAGCCTCAAAAGTGATAGTGACTGCATACAACTTGCAAAAACTTATTATGTAACTGTTTCTAAAATACATTATATGTATGAAGAAATGTGGATCATATTCTGTGGTGACACTACAACAAATTCTCATAGCGGTTTTCAAACCATCTTTTCTCTGCCCATCCTAAAATATCTTAATATGTGTTTAACGCTGTTTCTATAATGCTGTACAAGCAACTTAACATTTCTTAATGCTATAGTAAATAATATTTTCCATTTCCATTTCATATATCTTATTCTGTACTATCCCAATGGGTACTTTTTATTATCGTTCACTTATTTCTATTAAAATTGGAAGATTTTTTAGAATGAAAAGTAAATATGCATTAATTCACAAAGGAAAAAAAACCCTTTTATCTAATTATGTTTCTTACCATATTACATCCTGGAAAACACAAAGGAAATGGATCTCATAGAGTTGTTTCCATAAAAATCTGCTGGGTTTCTTGTAATCCATACATATATCATCACATACTTCACTTGTGAGACATCAGAAGGGATCCTAGCCCTTTACCATTTATGAATGCCCTGTGAACAATTTTTTCAAAGAACTGAATTATGTCCATTATTTGGCTAAAATTGGAGAAAATCAAAGAGTTGGGCTTGTGGAAATTATTAAAGGTCTCCAATATTTTTATCCAAACACTGAATATTATAGAGAAAGGGATTAGTTAATTGTTTCAGTATGATGATTGTAATGATAGTTTTAAAAGATTTCTTTTGCTGGTCAATTATTGAAATAAAAAAACTTGTCATTTGCCATGAGAATTTGTAAATGTTATAATTTCTCTTAGGATAAAGTATCTGGGGAGTTTGAAGGGGTTGCTGTTGCTTTATCCAAAATAAAATTATAAGTGGATTTTAACTTTTCTATTATGGATAAATAAACTTCATTTTAAATTTGAAGAAATTAAATAATAGTGGCAAATGAACATTTTCAGTAAGTGTTGACTTATTCCAATTTTGGTGACTCTCATTAAATGGTTTTTCACATTGATATAATAATTTAAATGTAGCACATGACATATTTGTGAGCATAGTGCTTTTATATAAGTAGGAATTTTACAAAAATATAAACCAAATTAAGTTTTTACAGGCTATGTTTACATTTGTTCATCTGTAGATTTCTTGTTTGTTAACAAAGCAAATTGCAAGTCAAATAATGATAAGATTTTTATCCCACCTTATTAAATAGATTTTGATTAACTTGAGGTGATAAACATACCTAATACTCCTACCCCCTATTTTCATTGTGTTGGGCTGAGAGAGAGTCGCTGGCCTAAAGTCACCCAATCAGCTTTCTTGCTTGCTTGGTCGGAGAGAGCTTGAAATTACAGTGTCCTTGTTTCTAGGATAGCACCCTAACCACTGCACCAAATTGGCTCTGTTTTATTATGCCCAACCATACAGGTTCGGTGTGATAAGCATCTCAGTGTTAGTTTATCTTATACCATCACTTAGTCTGATTATTTATATTTAGGTTTGTATCTTTCCTTTTCTTATGGTGTCTCTCTTCATTTTATCCCCACAACAGATTCCTGTGAAATAGGTTCCAGGGATAGGCAACCTTGGCTCTTTTATGACTTGTGGACTTCAATACCCAGAATTCCTGAACCAGCCATGTTGACTCAGGAATTCTGGGAGTTGAAGTCCACAAGTCATAAAAGAGCCAAGGTTGCGTATCCCTGGGTTAGACTATGAAAGAATAACTGGTCCAAAGTTATTCTGTAAATGTCCCCATTTGAGTGTGGACCTGGATTTTCTTGGTCCAGTACAACTTAGCCACTACGCCACATTGACTTATAGACTTTATAGAAGTCAGTAGGAATGCCCTAAGGATGGGCAACAATTAATAGAACGGATCCACAGCAGATGTAGCATTGTGATCTGAACCCTGCCCCTTTTGTCCGTGAATCATTGTATCTGCCATTTTGCCTGTTTTCACCTATTCCTGCAAATTCCACTTGAGTAGAACACAACAGGCCCTAACCTTTTTTTTAGTTTCCAAGAACTCCACGCCCCCCCCTCCAATATTGAACCACCAGAATTGTTAACAAGCTTTCCAACAACTGCACTTGGTATCAAAAGAACAGTTACATGTTAAGCATTCAGAGATTTTTTTTTTTAAAGGAAATATGTCAGGATATGTGTTACAGGTCAAAGTCTCATTGAAACAAGCAAGAAAAATAAAGAGTGTTTAAAAGAAACTAAAAAAGAAAATTGTGCCCCAAGGTTTCTAAGAAAATTGTTATGTGACCTCACCTATAATAACTTATCAACTATAATAATAATAACATGCTTCAGTCAATAAGGAGCTTCTGCACATTAGCCACCCCCACACACACACATTATTTGAAGCAAAGCAGCTCATCAAGGGACTTAAATCCTGCCTTGAGGCTTCAAAATGAGATGAAGATACAGCATAGCAAAGGGCCTTATTGAGGTGATTGTAATCCATCTACATAAGTCCAACCAACCAAATTATAATTATTAGGACTTTGCAAAGTATTTCAGGGAGCATTTTGTAAAGCTTGCTAGTGAAATCATAGCAGTATTCGTTGAATCACTGAGGTAATTGTATCCTCTAGAAAGCTCAGTGCTATTCCTTTAAGAACTTTTCTAGTTCATCTCCACATGTTTGTGCTTGGACAGCCAAATTCCCTTTGATGAACTGTTTTTGTTGCATGCAAACAAATAATCTTAAAAGCCTTGAAACAGCATTGATAAGTCTTCTGGAGGATGTGGTTGCCTCAATGCTTTGTGGAGGATTGCTTTCCCTGTGAATCTTCAGGTAATACTTTGGAGTTCTTGGAGGATAAGTCCTCCAATACAGTTACTATAACTGTAGAAATATAGAATATTCTAATTGTAGAAAAATGTGGAATCCAATTGTGTAACAGTCCCTATAGAAAGGTGTCATTCTCTACTTTGAGTGAAGTTGGTAGAGAAAATTGGAAGTGTCAGATTTACCATCTTCAGCTTCAGCTTAGTACCTTGCTGGCATCTTGTCATCAAGGGGAGAGGGAGAGGGAAGAGGAAATAGGCAATTGGCATGTAGAGGGTAGAGATGACCTGGGGGTGGTGGTGACAGGTTTGACAAAAACCAAAGGTGTAAGAATTAGCTTGTTTCAGTCTTCAAGGCCAGGGAGCCTAAGAAAGGAATGTGAATTGCGCCAAACAACTGAGTAGTTCTCAAAACACCTAAGTAGCACACCATTGGTCGAAGACGAATCAGTCAAGGGGGGAGGGCCAGGAGGAAGGGGAAAAGTTTGTAACCTTTTGCATGGGAACTTTAGTTCTAGCCTCCTTTTGCTTCAACCCCTAATTCGTAGTAAAAGAACCTATCACTTCAGTTGAATGGAGTCAAGGGTCTTTCTTTCTAGGGACCTAGCTGGGGCAAGCCTGACAGGCAATGAATTAGGGCGACATGTGTGAAATTCTTCAGGAGTGCATGGTAAGTATGAAAAAAAAGAATATGTGGGGAAGCAGAGGAAAGTACAGTTAGGTACAGTATTAAGCACACAGCACAACCCAGATATATGTATCTGCTTGTATTTTATTTAGTACATTTTGCATAAATAGTCTTTTGCTATAGAAAAATTGCTGGTATTTGATGGTGAGAAATCTGTTTAATCTGAATCAGGAATTTGAAAGTTCTGACACAAGAATTCCCTGACAACCTAAACAATACCTATGTTGTTACAATAACACCCTCAGGGTAGAGAGATTACATATAATTTAGGGGTTGATTTGAAAAAAATTCTACTAGCAAGAGAATGAGGAGAACATGCAAACTTTTATTTTGCTAACTTGCCAAGGTGCAGTGCTTTGTCAGGGATAAGGAAGATTGTTTTGCTGCTTTATGCAATTTAACATTGTGCTTTTCCCATATCTTAACTGCATGAAGGTCAGCATAAAACATCTTTTCAGCAGAATCCAAATGCTTGCAAGCTTGGTAATAAATTCCATAAGTGGGGCCATCATATCTCAACTGCAGAAATCTGTTGATGGCAACAAAGAGATACAGAATTTTTAGCAGCTTTGATGTGGTAGACTTCCATTATTTTAACACAATTTACTCATAGCTTTCCTCTTTTTCTGGAAGACAGGCAAGTTCTGAGTTAGTGATTCTTGACTGGATAGGATTGGATTGAGTGATGAGAGTTGACTTGATTGGAGCATTTCTTGTGCCTTGCCTTGGATGAGAGTCATAGGAGAAAGGGGCAGTTGCCTTTGATCTGTCTCCAGATGTATTTGGGAGTGTGATGCTCAGATGGCCTAGTGCAAGCAAGCTATGGTCCTGGGGGATTGATTGATTGATCCTACTTTTATTATTTTTACAAATAACTCAAAGCATCAAACATATCCAACGGACCTATTCATACCAGATTCTGTGGTTCAATAATACACATAGTAGGTAGAAACAGTGGAGGTGAGGGATGGGGTGATTGTGTTGGTAGGATTTGCTGAGTGCTGGAGGCAGAGTCCCCCTTCTCCCTGGCATAATACTTCTCAAAGTTTACATAGGTTTGTCCTTCAGTCTTATTTCCTGGGACCAATCTATTGGGATGTTCTATCCCATCACTGATGTTTGAATTACTTACCAAGTACATGATGTTCCTTAACTTGTCCTCTTGACACATTTCCCCCCCCCCCGAATAATGTATTTTTTTCAGATTAGTATTTTTAATAGCTCTTTGAAAGTAATAGCAGTTTCCAAGTGCTATCAGGCAATCATCACTGCTTGGACAAAACAATGAAATTCAACAAGTTGACGCTGGAGAGAAGAAATGAACAGGGAGAATAAAAGCATAAGTATGAAGAAATAGGCATGAGATGCAGTGCATGCTGACATTATGAACCCAGCACATTCACATACTACATTGTCATAAGTGCAGTGATCAGCTACATTTGAGGCAAATATTGAGTGAACAGTACTTTACAGACAAAAGGGGCTGCATAGAGCCTGTCTTGCATGCAAATTTCCAAACTGCCTCCATGGAAGTCCTCCTGTGTAGAGATTGTGAAAGCAAAAACCTCTTCACAAGAAATTGGCAAAACTGAGCTAAGTATTTGAAAAATGTTGGCATGTAGCCAAGGATGGGAAGGCAAAGTAGAGCATGAAAGATCACAGAGATTACCATCAGTAATTCATCCTGTACAATGATTTAATGAAAGGATGCCATCCTTCTGATAATACCAGATATTTTAGTCATACATTCAGAGAAATACGAAATGGCTGTCATGACTTTGTTGGGTGTGGAAAAAGCCTTTGATATAACACTAATTAAATTTTGGAATAGCTTACACCAAAAAATGGATTTCCATAAAATTTTATTTCTTGAATCAAAATTTATTATTCTAGGCCTTCTGCTCAAATATGTACTAATGGATTATTTCCTCCCCCGTCAAGATGTATCATGAAACCTGTCAAAGATGGTTTTAATTTTGTATTGGAACCTTTTGCTTATCTTATTAGACAATTATATGATATTCAAGATATACAGGTGCCAGGAACTGAACATGTTGCTATTGTATGTGGATGATATTTGGGGCTTTTAAAAGAGTATTAAAAATTTTTGCTTTGATTTGGAGGTATTGTACAGCAGCACGATCTATTCTATACAATACTTTGGAATAAATCTCATATTTTGCCTATAGTTAATACAGTTTTTGTGAAAATATATAAAAGTTTTGCTCAAATTCTGTTAAATATTTGAAGGTAATTACTCTTAGAAAAATATCCTTATTGGTAAATTTGAACATTTTAAAAAGATTACTAAAGATTAATGGTGATGCTAATAGATAGTTGAAAATGCCAATGGAATTATGGAAAAGATTCAATGTGAAATGAATGTTATCTTAAGATTGATAGATATTTTAACAAGGGTATCTAATGATAATTCTGCTTAGATATTTTAAAGTGATCAATTAATTTCATCACTCTGGTTTACAATTGTGAAAGAGTTACTACATGGTCTTGCCTTTGTATGAGAGCCCCTCTGCCTTTCCTCTAAGTGAGAGTATTTAAGAGGCCAAGGGGTGGTGGTGTTTATATTGGATGGGAAGTGAGCTCCCAAATAGTCAATGAAAGAAGCTTGGCAGAGGTGCTATGTAGACAGTAAGCTGTTGAGTGGGAGGTAGTTTACTGAGATTCCTCATAGCTCTAAGAGCAATGGCTGAAGTGTTCAAAGATCCTACTCACCATCTCTGATGTGATAGGTTTGAAGTGTGGGGATCCCCTGGCTTGGGAATTGAGGCATATAGGTTGGGGAAGTATTGGGATCTTGGGAGGGCTTGGGGTACGTCTAAAAATCTCACTGTTGATAGGTATGGGGAGCTAGGAGATGGGTCACTCTTAGGGAACACAATTTCGGTTCCATTCATATTTTAGTCCCCTGAGCTCACTCCCAGTGCCTGGCCACCAGATCCTCAGAAGCCCTGGCTTTTGGTTACTGCTGCTAAATAGCATGGTAGGTCAGCCTGTAATAAGGTGTCTCTCATTTGTGATTTGATCACAGATAACAGAACTAACTTGGCATATATTATCGAGATCTAGGAACAGTCCCCTTTGGAAATGTGCGAAGTGGGTTTTATGTGGGCTGAGAATTTAAGATACGGGGGAGTATCAGTTGTCATTAAGGAGTCTCTAACAACTTTCAGAGTCTATGCTCCACAGGTTACCAAATGTGAGGCTCTTTTCATTTAAGTTGCTTTCTAGGGTTCATCTGGGACTGTAGCTACATAACCAGTCTGCCTGCTATGCAGCCATCTCCTTGCCTGAGTTCCTTGACTCCATTTCTAGATTGGGAGTGGAATTTCCTAGGCTTGTGATCTTCCTTCTCTAGAAATACAGTCAGAGTTCACCCAATAATTCATTATGGGCCTAACCACTGTAAGAAAGCAGGAACCATTTGAACATTCCACCTCTGATATTGACTGATGGACCTAGATGTGTTTCAAAGGGAGCTGAGAATTGTTCTTGATTCTCTCCTGAATGGTCTGCCTGAGACTTTGGTCATTGCCAGGAATAAGAGGGGGCCTTGTATCAGATTTAACCTATGCAGCCTCTCTGCTTTTGCAGATCCCATTAATCTCATGTTTTATGGAAGATTTGAGGGAGATGAAATGGGTTGACGCTAAAGTGCTTCTAAAGGTCAATGAAGAAAGAATTCAACAAACATGAGTCGCAGTGTGCAACCTGGGTGTTCTTCTTGACTCATGACTCCTGCTTAGTGAATAAGTGGCAATCAATGGGACTGCCAGATTATGTGCCAGTTGCACGTATTCTTGGATTAGAGGACCTATGCTCAATCACTCATGGCCTGATCATTTCCTGTATGGATTACTTTAATATGCTGTACATGGGGATATCCTTGAAAAGCATTAGGAATCGACAGCTGGTACAAAATATGGTGACACAGGTAATTAGTTGGGGTGAACAGAGTCCCATTCAGCAAAGAATGTCATCTGATGACATAGCATCCACCCTTTAGAACATCATTCTCTTGATATCCGACTGGCCCTAAACTTGTTGTTCTTTAGGAAGTTGTTGAAGATGTGGCTTTGTCATCTGGCCTGAGGATCTGGTAGTTCTTACTTAGAGCTTGCAAAGTGACTTTATTGTTTGTGAGTATGTTCTGCTGCAAATGACTTTTATGGTTTTAGTTGTTTTTTGTTGATACGTGTCTGGCTTTTATTTGTATTGTTTTTCTGTTTTTAACTTTGTAAGCCCTTCAGAATCGCTTACATGAGATGGGGAGTATATAGATTGAACAAACAATTATTTGTTTTGTAAAAATTTATGGGATGATCAATCTTCAAGACTTTTCCTTTGAAAATTATGATTTTCTTATAAAAATGGATACTTGGAAAAGACTGCTTTGATAAATTTTCAGCCTTTGAGTGTATTCCTTATCAGTATAAAGCAATATTTCACACTGTTTTAAGATGTGTGAGTTTCAATTCCCAGAATTCCCAGTTAGTATGCTAGGACTACTGAAGTTGAGAGATAGTGGCATAAAAAAAGATGGAATGATCCAATTAGCTGTTAAAAAACAAATTGGTAGCAATTTCTATATAAATGTAACTGTTTTATTTTTACTATTATGTTTAAGTGTTTTTCTTTTTTGTTAGTTCTGTTATCTATGTCCTGATTCATTTTGTTTGCATTTACATATTTTATTTTATTTTTCTTGTTTATAGTTGTATATTAAATATCAATAGAAACATTTTCATTTCTATTTAATAACTAAGGGGTACACTTGAACTAATTGAATATAATTTAATAAAAGCTTAAAGAATTTACAAATTAAATCTATGTAGTTAGATGTAAATAAACATCTCTAGAGTTACTGAAAATTCCTGCTAGATAAATACATAAGACTGGTCATTATTATCTTAATGAATTGTGCATTGTTTTATTTCATGTTTCATACTCTGAGTGTGTGTTTATGTTTGCTTGTATGTGTGTATTGTTATGATGTGCTTCTCCATAAATTCCTTCCCTGCATTATGGACCTCAGGAGGTTATCTATTTGCCTCTGCAGAAGAATGATCTTTTGGAAATAAGCTTTCTAATTTTTATTAGTACTTAATAAAACAAATATGTCATTTTAATCTTAGCATATACTTGGAAGCAACTTAGGCCAACCTGCTACTGTGTATAGGAATACAAATTAAGTCATATAGGCCTCTGCTTCCATACATCTGGAAAGGGTAGTCCATATTTCTCTAGATAAATGATCTATTGTCAAATTGTTCTTATTATTAGGAAATCCAACTGACATTGTTTTCCTGTAACTTAAATCCATTACTAATTGCCCAGCTCTCTAAGGTAACATAGAACGGTCTTGGCTTTTTTCTCTAGAACCTTCTTTCTAATATTTGAAAAGTTCTATCATGTCCCTAGCTTTCTCTTCTAAGGAATCTTACAATAAGACCTGCATATGCAATAAGGCATATAAATGTTTGCATGGGTATAGCATTATAATCCATAACAACTTGGCTGAATCCAGTAAATTTAAGCCAGATTTATGAAAATTGGATTTGGGATCCAGCCGAATTGCCAAGTTTTATCATGGCTGAAATATTTTTGTGGTTAATATGTTGAAGCAGAAATTGTTGGTAGGAGTAAACTTTCATGTAAGCAATACTTAAGATCATGCCAAAATTAGAGAGAGTTTGGCAGCATTATACAAGCAGCAAATCATCCAGTCACAAAATGCAAACCTGCCTAGGGCAGTTTCAACATGTGTGCCCAACTTTCTAAAAATATTTGAAAGCTTTTCATTCAAGAAAGTCAGTTCTCTTTGCTTTTTCTCAGCTCTGGACTTGCTTTCCTTTCTCAACCTTCTTAGCTAGATGTGGGGTAATCAGTGATTCAACCTGTACAGATTATGAAATTAATCTACGGTACTTTTTGCATCATTGTATGAATTTGCATCCAAAATTTCTTTACTTTCTTTGTGAAAAGGCCCGAAACTAGCAAAAAACATAATAAAATTTGGTCATATGACCATGGATTGCTGTGAGTGGTTGTAAAGATAAGCAGCTTGCCAACTGGTCAAAACATAGTCATATGATCTTGGAAGTCTGTGCAGTCATCAGAACTCTGGAACTATATTATATGTAAATAAGTAAGAAAATAGGAGGAAGAAGGAGTATTATGTATGTTCTCTGCCTTGAGCTACTTACAAAGTAATAAAGCTGGGATAAAAATTTTAAAAATAAAGTAGCTTTTCGACAGTCCATTATAACTTTGAACAGTGACTGAGTGATTGGTTGTTAATTGAGAACTAGCTATAATGGAATTACTTACATAACCCCTACAATGTGTGTTAGATGAATCCAGAAGGAAAACTTAATTTTCCCTTTAATTTCTGGAGATTTTGAGGCATAGAAATGACAGCATAAGAGATTCTCTTCTCCCCCTTTTTTTCTTTTTCTTTTCTTTTCACTCCATACCACCATAGCATATGAAGGATGAAAAAAGGGCAGAAGGGACCATTAGTAGTGGTCCTGGTTCTAAATGGCTCATTACTGTTTTAAGTTAAAAATAAAATCAGTAAAAGACAACTGATCAACCCTTGTCAGAGATGATTGTCCCTCATATAACTGGGACAGGCACAGCATCCATGATTATTAGATGTAAAATTGCTGGATAAATTAATTATCTGTGGATTAGGAGACTGGTCTCACTTTTCAAATTTTTGACGTGTATTTATCTGCTTAATATATTATATACAGTGGGACTTAAAAGTTTGGGAGACATTTTAAATTTTCAGTACTTCTACATAAATATGTCCTAAAATATGATGTTTTCCACCCAAGCCTAAAACTGAATAAAGAAATGAATCAAACACATTATGTTTGTTCATTTATTTTTTCAATAAAATTATCCAAAGCTACATATTTATGTAGAATTATTGGAAATTCAAAACGATTCCCAAATTTAAGCACAACTGTATTACCATTGACACAAAATAGGAAAAATGGTTCATTGTAACTTTACCATAAAAAGCATCAGTTGTTTGAATAAGAATCATTAACCAAACAGATTCTTGTCCTTACTTCTCACTGTTGGTCCTCCTTCTCCACTGCATCTTTGTAAGCTGAAAGAAAGGCTGGCTTTGTACCACACACTAACTTATGGTTAAATAAATTATGGTTTATTGAATTAACTCAAATGCCAAAGTGCAACAAAACACTGTCCTCCATGCTTGCCACCTAATTTTAGCATAGCAGTAAAGGATTGCTTGAAAATGGAAGAAAATATTTCTTCTTCTAGTCTCTTCTATTTTATTAACATAAATTAAAGGCTTATATTAGTCTTGATTTATGGAATATCAACCTAAGGGTTAATGCTACATACAAATATAAGCATTATAAAAACTGACCAGTTGAAACAGGAACAGAATTTTGCCTTCTGAAGTGGTTTTAAATTCATTAAACCATAACATTGATATACTAACAGTTCAGTTTACATTGTGATTATTCTCTGCTTTCTTTTAATATTATTGAAAATATTTTTCTATTCATTTATTATTCACACTTTCTTGCACACTATCCTGAAATCCAAATACAATAAGAAGCCCCATGACAAGCCTCCTGGAATTGTTTCAGATAAATAAATTTTGGTTTATTACATTCTATATGCTTCGTCAACCATTTCACCATTCTTACTCAGGTTTTAACAACATGTTAAAATGTTAACATCTTCCTTTGCTTTTATTTTTATTTAATATTTTCCTTTAAATGCTACCTATATCTATTCAGATAAATCATTTCTTTATGCCAGCTGGTTTATTCTTTCTTGTTTTACTTTTGGTTGCCTTTCCCCCCTTTATCAACACTGAATTGCCATGAAACTGCACTCCACTTATGTGTCCTGGATGGTTTTCACAGTTGTATAATCAGAGAGTAAGGATCTGAACATCTTATTTAGCATTGGCCTTAGACATCTTGCTGGGATAAGCTATACTTGATTCCACTAGAACTAATGTTTTAATGATCACTCCATGGGGGACAAATGCACTACACAATATATGTTCTTCCCATTTCTGTTAAAAACAAGTTTATATAGATAGTACATTTAAAAATATTTTAACTAGCATTTAAGGCATTAGAGCTAAACTGATAGGTGGTAAGTCATTGAAATGCATGATTCTCAAGGAAATGTGGCCCAGTAAAGTTTTGTATGGCCTAGTTTAGTATTTTCTTTTTAGAATGTGTTTATTCTATCTATGATTTTATCACCTCTGCTTTTAGATAATTAGTTCTCTCATTGCATCTTTCCCCTTTTCATTAATCATTAATAAATATACTATTTGCATTGGCTATTTACCTGTATATGAACACATAGAAATGTTTTATTGCTAGTTAATGTAATTGCACACATTGTGTGCTGTATTAACACATTTTTGTTATATACTTGAATATATTAACAAGCTCTTCCAATGATAACCTTAATATAAAGCTTTAATTGCTTTCCTCTAATCCTTTCCTCAAGATTCTTAGGATGCATAGTTACTAAAAGGTGTTGATGTTTATCTCTCAGCTGAATTTGTCACTTGATTTTACTATTACAACTTCCTTTATGAATTTATGATATAGACACAGTTCTGAAGATCTGTTTCACCCTTTTGATTCTTTTAAAAAATTAGACTCAAGGATTGTTTAATGATTTGAAATATAACATAAGTTGCAAGACTTGAGAATAAATCAAACAATAACACTTAAACACCCTAGTCCATAGCCCTTAATCTTAGTATGTATGTATGTATGTATGTATGTATGTATGTATGTGTGTGTGTGTGTGTGTGTGTGTGTGTGTATATATATATATGTATGTATGTATGTATGAGTGTGTATGTATGAGTGTGTATGTATGAGTGTGTATGTATGAGTGTGTATGTGTGTGTATGTATTCATTCACTTATTGTTAATGGGGCACGATGGTTCAGTGGTTAAAAACACTGAGTTTGTCAGCTGGAGAGCTGACAGTCTGATTTCGAGAGAAGGTGAGCTCCTGTTCCTTGTCCCAACTTTTGCCCACCTAGCAGTTTGAAAGCATGCAAGTGCAAGTAGATTAATAGATACCACTTCGGTGGGCAGATAACAACGTTCCATACACCTTTGGTATATAGCCATGCTGGACATAGGACCATGGATATTGTCTTTGGACAACGCTGGCTCCCTCGGCCAAGAAACTGAGATGAGCACCGTGTGCTCAAGTCGGACACGATTGACAGGGAAACCTTTATCTTTACTTTTGGATAAAAAAGTATTAGAATCTTGCTGCATTCTTTTTCCTGGTGCATATACAGCAGATAGTTTCCAATAAATACAAGAAGAAAATAATGTAATTCCTTAATTATTGATATTATATAAAATGGCAATTATGCTGTAGCATAAATTTGTCAATAAGGCAAATTCATTTAAAGATATCAAATGTATCAATTTCTTTTGGCATCGAAACATTACAATTCTTTAAGACTTCAATTTTATGTATACAGTACTTATCTGGGAATAGCCAAGCAAAAGCAGGGAAGAAACAGATTTAAGAATGTTAAATAATGTCCTAATCTCCTATATGTAACAGCCTGCAAATAAAATCAACTTAGTTTTTTTCTGATTTACAAGTATTGATTTGAGAGATTTTCCTGATTTTTTTGTTCTGTTTTGTTGAAGAGTTCGAATTGAAATGCCTTAGCAATCCTTGCCCAGTTTGTACAGTGTATTCAAGCCAGTTGAATTTGCTTCCAAAGAAATAGGTGTAGTTTCACTCTGAATGTTTACTGCCTATAATGAGTAAATAATAAAGGAAAGGACAAAATTAGGTATGATCATCTGCATATTAAAGATAAAAGTTAAATAATCTCATTTGGAATACAAATACTAATTCTAGTTGTTTTCAGTAGTGTACTTTCGGTGTTATTGGAAAAGGAAAGGAAAGGTCTACTAGACTTTTTGTATGTTTTAATTTTGTTGAAATTCTGCTAATGTCTCCAATAAGCATTTGCTAAGCTCAAATCATTCTGTAGCAATGTTTTAATGATTAGAATCCATGGAACACATAATGATAGTGATAAGAGCTGATACATTATATGGTTAAAGGTTTCAGAGGGAATTATAAGAGCCACCATGTGGCAAGTTTTAAATCTTTATGATTTGAAATGAAGAACATTTGGATTTTTTTGTGTGTGTATTGTAGCTGTGAACTGAAGGACAGTTTGCTTCACACGAAGTAGTCATATTGATTCTACTGTATAGAGCTTTTTCCTTTGCCATTTGTTACTATTTCTCATTGTTATAGCTTAATTCTTTAAAAATAAATATAATTCCCCCTTGCTTCCAAGAAAAAAGTAGAGCAGGAACTGCAGGTTTTACAAGATCCAAAAAATTAACAATATTAAGAGTAGAATAAATGCTTTCTCTGGGTTTGATTTACTCTATTGCAAAACTACATTGGTACAAACAGTAAAGTTCTGGAGAAACTTTAACATCTTAAAATACTTTGGACATTTTAATATTCTTATTAAATCAGCAGTATCAGAATGCATATGATATGTTATCAGTCTATTTGTTTCTGAATGAATTTGTCAAACTTCTTGATTAAAAAAAAAGTCCAGAGCCCATGTGCCTATAATTTTGTCTTTCCAGGCTGGAAATTATAGAAATATCCCATAGATCTGGAAATCTGCCAGGTCAGAAAGTCAAAGGAAAGAGACAAAATAAAAATGTGATATATGCAGTGATGGGGGATGAGGGCAAGGCTAAACCAATACAAAAAATACTTAAGCTTTGCATAGTGTGGAATATGGTTTAAATATAGAATTTAAAAATAAAACCAACCAAGCTCTTCATACCAGAATAGGAACAAGATTTTTTTAATCTGCAGTCTCTGGAGAATTTCTTCTCCAGAGATTAAAAGTAAGCTATGAGGCAGCAGCATCATTGTAAAGGAAAATTAATTCTTGAAACAGTATTTTTTAAAACTTTATTTTTCAAAGTCTTAGTAAGTCTTCTATGCAGATTTTTAAACTATTAGATAATACATTTAGTGTGACTCACTATTTAAGACTGAATTCTATTAGTTTAATTCTTCTGGACGTGTTTGATTCTTATTAGACGTTTGATGAGCAAAGTTTTTGGAAAGATTTTGGGAAATGAAGCACAGAAAGAGATTCCTGGGGCTCTGTTGGAGGAAGATAAACAAATCTGATCGAGTATGACCCATATTAGGTATTACATTGTGATGATAAGGGCAGTAAAATATTCTTATTTCTCAGCCCTTATTGCATCTGCCAGCTATCTGGCATCTCTGTTTAGGGGAACCCATTCCCTGTTCAGGAGGTTGAACCTGAGGACCATCTGCAGAGCTGCTGTGAAAAATATTGAAGACCTATACGCAATCTGGAGGTCCTCTTGGATTCTGCTTGTAGAACAGGTGGAAGCTCTAGCCTACAGTAACTTTGTTATAGATACATCATGTATGTCTTTTCCTGAATGGGGGAGGCCCTTCAGACAATTACTCATGCTCTAGCACCTCATAATTGGATTAATGTCATACATTTTACATGGAGCTGCTTTTGAAGACCATCCAGAAGCTGCAGCAGTATAGAATGTGGTGCTGCAGACAGTGATGCATGCTCAGCTTTATATGATTGAGACCCTACTGTTTCATGAGCTGCACTGGCTGCCAGTTAGCTTCTGGGCACAACTCAAGGTGTTGGCTATAATCTTCATGGTATAGAGCTTGGCTATCTGAGAGATTGTTTCTGCCCAATTAAATCCTGTAGGGTGAATGTGCTCCATATCCCATCAGTTCAAGAATGTCATTTTGTGTGACCCAGGAAATACTTCTACTATGTTTGCAATTCCTGCCCTTTGAAATGATCTCTACCCAAACTTATATGGCTTCTACCCTTATGACATTTATGAAGTTGTTGAAGTCATATTTGTTTTCCCTGCACTTGGAGACAGGGTGTTGTGGAGCCTACTTTTGGGATTTGTTTTGCTTTTCTTTGTTTTAGTTTGGTTTGGTTTGATTTGTTTTATTTTTGCATTTTGTTCTTCTTGTCTATTGTATTTAATGTATGTATGTACATTTAATGCATGTTATAAAATAAAGTAGAATGAAATAAATGAGATATCCTTTACTGTGATATTTCCATTTCTCTGTCATGAGACACTTAGGTATGTAACTGATTCTTTAAATGTGCACATCTATATATTGAATCCTGCTACTCAGAAATGGGTATACATTTTATCCAGTTATAACTAGTTCTACGTCCATTTGGACTTCTCTCTTCCTGATAAGTACCGTTGTGGTGCAGTGGTTAGAAGGCAGTACTGCAGGCTACTTCTGCTGCCTGCTGACTGCCAGCTGTTCAGCAGTTCAAGTCTCACCGGCTCAAGGTTGACTCAGCCTTCCATCCTTCCAAGATTGGTAAAATGAGGACCCAGATTGTTGGGATTGCTTAGAGAAGGATGTAAAGCACTGTGAAGCAGTATATAAGTCTAAATCAGGGGTGTTAAACTGCCGGCCCGCAGGCTGGATGCATCATAGCAAAACCGCACCCACCCCATTGCCGGCAATGGCAAAAAAGTCATGATATGTCGCGACACGTCACGTGATGTTACGAGTTTGACACCCCTGGTCTAAGTGCTATTGCTATTTTATGGGATCTTGCCAATATTATGTTTATTAGACTTCCTGAAATTTCATTTTGATTATATGGAATAATATTTTCATTTTTTTATTCTTTAATCTCTTCCTCACTTGCAAAAATTTATTTTATAGCAGCAGTCCAGTTGTAACAATAATACCTTTTTGGAATCTCTTGTACTCTTTGAAGTATAATCAGCAACTTGGAGTTTAATTACACATTATAGTGGCATGACAGTCTTGTAAGAAGATAAGTTGTACTGAATAATCTAATACAAGAATTCTCTAAACATAAAAGAGAATACTCTCCTCTGTGCATTTATCCCAGAACTATGTTACTATGTATATACATACAATTACTCATGGGAAGAAAATGATCAAAAACAGACTGGGCAAAGCACTGCCTTTTCCTTTACATTTAAAATTGCATGCTTCAGATTTCAGCAATGGACCAGAATTAAGCAAGACTGACCTTTCCATTAGGCAAAATGAGGGACTGCCTCAAGCAGCAGATCAAAGGTGACAGAAAGTGTGTGCTTGTACAGGTAGTCCCGAGTTTATAAAGTTTTCCACTCTCAAGGTCTGTCCTTCAATCTAATTTGTATGTATTGCATAACACTGCATAAGTAGTATTGTGTAATGAACTTGAACCATTGTGTACTTCACTTGAATCATCATGTATATAACTAGAAATTTGCTACAATAGGCTCTGTTCTTAACTATGAGTCATCCTTAAACCAAGGTGCTATAATTATTCATATCATTTCTTCTCTGGTGAAATTCAAGGAAACAAAATTAAAAGGCAAAAATGGAATATAAAAATTTAAATATCAATAAAACTTCAATAAAATAAATATTTTGTTTCAAATTTAAAAATTATTTTGTTGATGTTTTATTGATATTTAAATTTTTATTAGCTCTTCTATGATGGAGAAGAGAGTTGCCTATAACAAAGCCCATTCAGTGCCCACTAGAGGAGCCTGGTGCCTTCAGGCATAGTAAGGAACACTGTATCGTGGTCACTATTGAAGAAAGATTCTGCTGTCAGTCTTTTCTACGTGGGAACAGAGAAAGTCCATCTTCTTTCTCTTAAGCAGAAACATGTTTTGGGTCATCTTTAATTCTAATGGTTTTTGTTCCTGTTGCTTCTAATTTGAACTTTAATCAAGTAACAAAAGCGCATGGTGCTCAATCATTAGTTTCAGGTTTGTGAAGGGCTCATTAATTTTGCCTCTTATTAACTTCTAAGGTAACATTATTAACTCTTATCAACTGTTATTTTTCACATTTGCTTCATTATTGGAACTATTTAAATACTTGGTTTAACTGCAGGGTATAACAGCATGTATATATTAAGTCTTGCTCAGTATATAAAAAGTGTAAAGTTGCACATTATAATATTTTCTTACCTCACTGGAAGGCTTTCTAGGATTTTGCTATCTTGCCACTGAAATGTTATTTCAATGGAAACTTACGTTGTTCCAATCTCTTAAGATAATTTTAATACAATATTGCTTTTTAAAAATTTTTTGCAAGTTCAGTTCCCCCCCCCCCATTTCACTTTATTTCTGAATCTTGTGATAGCCGTAGGAGTAAGAAATCTATAATGGGATAAATCAGATATTTGTGATACAATTACCATCATATCCAGTTAATAGAGGAAAATGAATTGTAAATAACTAAAGTCCATGGGCACAATTTTGGCTAAGGTACTGTAGGTGACTTTTTTTCCTGGAGAAAGTTATTTCTGCCTTCTAGTCTGGCTACATTGATTGGTTTTTACTTTAGTATTGGGTATTCCAATCTAAAAATATCACATGTATATCTTCGTATTTATCCAATTGATTATTAGAGCTTCACTGGAGAAATCTATTTTGTGGCATTTTGAGTAGAAGCTGGAATCATATAGATACGATTAATGGTTAGTGATTTTCTCACATAACATGGTGCTTTGATGTCTATTATGTAGTTAAACATAATAGTGTAGTGTAGTGTAGTGTATTGACAATAAATTTGTTGCATAGTCTGATTTAGGTTCAGAATTTTATTGTTGTACTAGTCATTTGAATCCCAATGGAATTTCTTAATTGTTTTTGTCCATAAATCCAGATTATAAGGATATTAGCAATGTATGACTTAACTGAAAAAAAGTATTCTTTAAATAGAGCATAGAAAGCATTGATTTAAGTCAGCCTTGATGATGCTGGCATACTGTAGAGGACAGATGTGTAATTTATTTAATGATACATTTTCTTCTAAAACTTGAAACCAGCATGGTTGCATAAAGAACCCTCTGAAAGACAAAAAGGACAAGTATAAAAAGAGGGGCACATAAAGAGGGGCACATAACTAAGGCAGAATATCAGCAAATAGCCTGAGTCTGCAAAGATGAAATGAGGAAAGCTAAGGCTCAAAATGAACTAAGGCTTGCGACAAAATTCAAAAATAACAAAAAAAGGTTCTTTCAACATGTAAAAAAAAGAAAAAAGCCAAGGAAATGATTGGTCCATTAATAGGAGAAGGTGACAAGCAACAGGGAGAAAGCAGAACTGCTTAACTCATTTTTTGCATCTGTCTTTACACAAAAGGAAAAAAAACAGTCCAACATATCAAAACAGTACCGTAAAAAACAGATTAGGAATACAAGTTAAAATAAGCAAGAAAATGGTAAGTGAGCACCTGTCCACCCTAGACGAGTTCAAATTACCAGGACCAGATGGGTTACACCCCAAGGTTCTGAAAGAATTGGCAGACACGATCTCAGAACCACTGAACTATATCTTTCAAAGATCCTGGAGCACTGGGGAACTACCAGAGGACTGGAAAAGAGCTGATGTAGTTCCCATCTTCAAAAAAGGAAAAACAATAGATCCAGGAAATTACAGACATATCAGTGTGACCTCAATACCTGGGAAGATTCTGGAAAAGATAATCAAGCAGTGAATCAGCAAACACCTAGAGGCAAACAAAGTCATTACCAAAAGCCAAAATGGATTTATCAAAACCGATCATGCCAGACAAATCTTATTGCATTCTTTGACCAAGTGACAAAATTAGTGGACCAGAGGAATGCTGTGGATATAATTTGCTTGGACTTCATTAAGGCATTTGATAAAGTGGACCAGAACTTGCTACTTGATAAGATAGAAAAATGTGGGTTAGACAGCATCACCACCAGATAGATTTGTAATTGGCTGACCAATTGCACTCAACGTGTAGTCCTCAATGGCACTTCATCTTCATGGAAGGAAGTATGCAGTGGGATACCCCAAGGCTCTGCTTTAGGCCCAGTACTCTTCAACATCTTCATCAATGATTTGGATGAGGGGATAGATGCGGAACTCATTAATTTTCAAAAGACACCAAGCTGGCAGAAATAGCCAACACTCCAGAAGTTAGGCTTAAGGTGCAGAAGGATCTTGACAGACTTGAACATTGGGTGCTATATAACAAAATGAGGTCCTACATTTAGGCAAGAAAAACCAAATGCACAATAATATAGGTGGTACCTGGCTCAATAGTAGTATCTATGAGAGGGATCTTGGAGTCCTAGTCCCACTTAAATATGAGCCAGCAGTGTGGTGCAGCTGCCAAAAAAGCCAACACAGTTCTAGGCTTCATTAACAGTGGGATAGAATCAAGATCATGTGAAGTGTTAATACCACTTTATAATGCCTTGGTACGACCACACTTGGAATACTGCATCCAGTTTTGGTTGCCACGATGTAAAAAAGATGTTGAGACTCTAGAAAAAGTGCAGAGAAGAGCAACAAAGATGATCAGGGGACTGGAGGCTAAAACATATAAAGAATGGTTGCTGGAATGTCTAGTTTAATGAAAAGAAGGACTAGGGGTGACATGATAACATGTTCCAATATCTCAGGAGTTGCCACAAAGAAGAGGGAGTCAAACTATTCTCCAAAGCACCTGAAGGCAGGACAAGAAGCAATGGATGGAAACTAATCAAGGAAAGAAGCAACCTAGAACTAGAACTAGGAGAAATTTCCTGACAGTTAGAACAATTAACCAATGAAACAACTTGCTTCCAAAAGTTGTGAATGCTCCAACACTTGAAGTTTTCAAGAAGAGACCGGACAACTATTTGTCTGAAATGGTATAGGGTTTCCTGCCTAAGCAGGGGGCTGGACTAGAAGACCTCCAAAGTCCCTTCCAACACTGTTATTCTGTTCTGAAACAATTATGATAAAGTATTTACTGATATACAGTTAATTTCCAAAATTATTTATTTTTATATTTTATTTGTAAAAGATCCCTGGAAAAAGCTCCTGAATTGAAACTTCTATAGGAAATAAATCCATGTTTTAATCTAGTTTTTTCTCACATTTGTTACTAGAATCTCAGATAGGGATCTGCAAAAATGTTGTAATGGAATATAATCCAACTTTAGTCATTATCACAGGTCATTCTTTGCCCCTTTAAGTATGATATTAGGATTGTTTCAAGGCTATATTAAATTATATGAAGGTTGTATTTTTTGGTAAGCAATGCTTATTTATTTACTATTTTTAGCTTGGATACTGTAATACCGCTTGTAATATTACAACTATCTAGAAGGATCCAAACTGAATTATTTCGTTTATCTTCTGTAATATTGGGAAGATATTTTCTTGTAGTGTGTTGAGACAGGATTAAGACAGGTCAATATTGTACTGGAAATAGTCATTTTAGAATAGAGAGAAAGCAGAAAAAGCAGCTATTACTACAAAATTGAGTCATGGATTTGGTCAGCAGAGACAGATTCCCCTTTAGCTGGTTCAGTGAATGTGGTATAAATTAACAATATTATTGACTGATCCCAGAGTATCTCTTATTTTGTGTCCATTTATCTTCTGTTCTGTTAAAGAACCTGACCATTTCTTTCCTTAAGTTCTGGTTAAACAAAAAAGATCTGCAACAAACCACACTGATGCAAAAACAATGATATGCATGATAATGTTGTGAAGCAAATCCTGCCCATATTTATACATTTGCATCCCAGACATAACCAGTATTTGCATCATGGTACATGTTTGCTTACTCCATCATGCCACCCTGCAAGCCTACAGTCTCACCCATGTCCCTTTGGTTGCAATCCTATAGTCAGCCACCTGGGACTAAACTCTTTTGAACTCAGAAGGATTTATTTTGAATAGAGCCGTGTAGAATTGTATTTTAAAAGCATAGCCATATTTTTTGAGCCAAAACCATCTTCATTATGAAAAAATCATTTCTAATTAATGGGTAATGTGTAAAAACATCTTCCCCATTTAAAACTCCTAATTCAGATTGGTCTCAGCATAAAGGATTACTGCCCTACACATAAATGAGTGATATGTTCTTAATATACTTCTACTGTGCAGTTTGTTTAAAACAATAGTACATTTTGTGACTGATTATAAACGTTGGCAAACATTTAATGAATTAAAAAAAAGATGATGCCCAAAATGTTAACTAATTCTGTTTCATTTATACCCATCTGGTGATTTTTTAAAAAAGTGTTGCAATTTTAAAAAACACATAAAATGACAAGGTAAAATTATGAAGAGATTTAGTTTTGCTTATTTGTATTACTAAGTACAGTATTTTTGATCTGACTGAATAATATCTCTTTTAAAAAATTACGTATAGAGTTGGATCCTAGATTTTACATAAAGCTCTTTCTGAAAGATCAGTTTGTACTGCTCATATGTTTGGCAGGCAGATTTGTGTTCTAGAACCTTACACCATCTCAGTGAATATAAATTGATGGTATAAAGCAAATGGGCAATTGGCAAAAATCCAAAAGTATTTTGAAGAGAAGACAGCTTATTGTTGAGAGGGCAGCCTGGTGTTTTACAGAATAGTTTTCATGATTATTATTTATGACAACTCTGCTGAGTTTAAATGTGGCCTTTTAAGTTTTTGAAATAATAAAAGTTTTATTTCTCCTGACACATACATTGAAGCTGTTTGTATCAGCTCAAGAGTTGTTACTAGCATATAAAAGGACCAAAAAGCAAGATGGATTATAAAAAATACAAAAACAAACTTCAGGAAAATCTCTATTATACTGCAGTTACCACTGACATGATAATAGCATATAAGGTCATGTGGAACAGCAGAAAACGACCATTCATTTAACTTTAATGTATCTTGAAGCATTTAACTCATAAAAGCAGGAACTCTTATGAGTACATAAAACTGGAAGGGGTAAGGAATCAAAACTCAAAAATAAGTGTGTAATAACAATATAATTGATACTTGAAAAAACATCTCCAAGGCCCTCTAAAGATTAGTGAGAACGTAGGGGCTAGTCCCTCAATAGTGAGACTTTACTGTGCATTAAGACCATACCAGTGTCCTAGTGCTGTGCATTCAGCTGATATTAGGAGATAGTAACTTGTCTAAAAATAGAAATGATGGATGGCTTTGTGCTTAGCTTTTTGTTTGTTAAAAGTTACTTCAAAGGGAATTCTACAATGTCAGCAGTTGCCTGATAATCGTGGGTTGTGAAAGCAACTTGAGAAGGACAAGTGCACTGTACAGAATGGCAACAAAACATAAATCCTATGTATAACTTTACTGTATGCTGCTGTAGCATGATAAGGTATGTTTAGATCTTGACTGGAACAGTGTACCTCAAAAGAAATGCATATTAAAAATATGGTAGCATTTCAAAACTGCACATTTGTCCTCCAATAGCTGTTTCTGTGATTGCTGTGCTGGTTGATATAGAATATACAGGACATACAAAATTTGATAGCAGTAACTTAAATGTTAAAATAATAAGATTTAAAATACCTCTAGATCAGAGGTGTCAAACTGCCGGCCCGTGGGCCAGACGCGTCATGTGGAAGCTGCGCCCACCCCATTGCAAGCAATGGCAAAACTGTCCCGATATGTTGCGAGACGTCACGTGAACGTCACAAGTTTGACATGACTGCTCTAGATGTTCCTTAAATGTACTTAGATCTGTAGCTTTAGATATGGGTGTCTTATCATTACCTTTTCATTTTTTTTTAACTGTGGGCTTATCTTTCTTTTATCAATGTTATAATATTATATAGTTAAGAACATAATTCCAAAATTTAAATTCCAAATCTTATTTTGGTGTGTGAAACTAGATTCTAACATATATTTTTTTAAAATTTTGACTAATGATTCTTTTTCCTAAAATCAAAAGCATCACTAACATAATGCAATGTTAATATTTTGGATAATTCATGTCTATGGCAGTCTGGTATAAGGCCAGAGTACTGGGTTGAAACTGGTCACTTTCATGAATGGGACTTGGATGGAGGTTAGTTTTACCATCTTTGTCTTCCTAGGCTTCTCAGTGTCAAACACACTATCTATCTGGACCATCTGTTAGGATGGGGAGTTGTTTGGCACTGTATTGTGCGGCTTCCTGTCCTATCTGACTGGAAGGTACAGCTAATAGTGTTAAGGGGAGAGAAGTTGAGCATTCAGAGACTCTTCGGTGAAATGCGGTAGGGCTTGATTGTTTGCTATGGCCTATTAAATATACTATATCTACATGAAACTGTTAGGAAAACATGTCTGTTGATTTGGGATTAAGTATCATGCTGCTGATATCCTACACCCAATAAAAATACAGTAGATGTACCTGGAGGCTGGATGAAGAAAAATAAGTTCATTGAATATTTATTGCCAAATCCATGAGCTGCTTCTTCTCTGGCCTTCGCAGTGTTAGAGTTACTGGTGCTGGGAAAAAGTCTGTGTTGCAAACTCTCAGAAATGGCAGGAGAGGTGTTTTATATTTGATTTCCTATTCTAAGGACAGAGGTCTCCTATTCCCATGAATAGGATATCAAATGAATCCTGAACTAATCCTCTGCTGTTAAACGAATGTAAATGATTTGAATGAGGGATTAAAAAATATTGTTATCAGGTTTGCAGACAACATACCCTAGAGTGAGAATTTGTAAACTTTTTCAGGCTGTGGAAAGAAGATTGGCTGCATTTCAGTGAACCTTCCCCCCCTTTTTTTTTGTTTCTGCCCTTAGTCTCTCATAGAATCGCTAGGGTTCTATGAAACAGAGTTTGAAAAACCCTGCATTAAAGAAAAATATCAGAACTCAGGACTTTCTTGATAAAGTGGAACAATGGGCAGAAACTGGTTAAGTTGGATTTCGCCAGAATTAAATGCAAAGTATTATATTTGGGTAGGAAAAATAAAAGACACGATTATAAGGTGTGTGAGAAGTATACTGGCAGCAGTGTCTGGAGTAGGGGGAAGAGGTTGCAGAATGAATAAAGCAGTATCACATCGTTGCAAAATAAGCCCTGTCCCTTTTATTCATATACTATAGCACAGTGATGGCAAACCTTTTAGAGACCGAGTGCCCAAAAGCTGGCCCCGCCCCTGCTCCACCCCCTGCCCCGCCCCCACCCTGCCTGCCTGCAGGGCCACTCCGCCTCCAGGGCCCGCCACAGATCGCCTAGGCAGCCCAGCAGCGCCATTGCAACCACGCTCTCTGCCCGCGTCCCGCAGCATCAACTGTGCACGATGGGGCATGAGGGCAGAGTCTTGTCTACGCTGCCTGACTGCCATGTCCTTGGCTGCGCTGCTCCGCGTGGGCCACGCTCGGGGGCGACTCTCCTCCAGGGGGGCTGCTGGTGAGGGGGTCGCGGGGGAGGCAAGGCTGGGGCAACGGCACGTGTGCCCACAGAGAGGGCTCCAAGTGCCACCTCTGGCACGCGTAGGTTCGCCACCACTGCTATAGCACATGTAAAAACAGATGAAGCTTATAATACAACACTGCTTTAATCTTTCTGATAAAAATAGCATGTTTATTATGCACCAATACATATGACCACAAGCCAATAGGTGATGAGCCAATAGGTGATGCAGCTATATAGAAAGAGCAAATGCAAAGAGCAAATGCAAGCCCTATAAGAGAGGCAGTTTGGTTTTGTGATTAAGGCACTAGTCTAGAAAGTGGGAAACCATGAATTGAAGTTCCACCTTAGCTATGAAAGCCAGTTGAGTGACTTTTGGCCAGTCACTTTCTCTCAACCAAAGCCACTTCACAGGGAAGTTATTCAGGGGAAAATAAGAGGAAGGAGGTATGTTGGATATGTTCACCACCTTGAGTTATTTATAAAAATAATAAAGGTGGGATATAAATAAATAAATAAATATTACCAAAGCCATTATTCTTCTGTTCTGTAGTGGTCAGATTACACTAAAATATTGTGTTCAGTTCTAGGCATTGTATTTTTAAGAAAGAGATTAATAAACTGGAGAGGGTTTTGAAGAAAGCAATTAGATGGAAAACCTGTGAATAATGGTTGGAAGCACTGGGTAAGTTTAGCATGGAGAAGATTGTGAAGAGACATGATAGCTATCTTCAAATATCTGAAGTTCTCGCATGTAGAAAAAGGTGCATAGTTATTCCAGAAGGCAAGGCGAGATAATAAATAGTGTGTTTAAATTATTGGGAGAAAGATTTTGTTTGTAAATTAAGAAAAATGCCCAAATGATTTATTGTATTTCTCTTGTTTAAGTTGTTGTGAGCTTCTCGGAGATGCTGGGAATTGGGCACCATACAAATTTGATAAATAAATAAAATAAACGCTGTTTTATGCTGTAGTAGACTCTCCTTCTTTGAAGACCCAGATTCTGCTGCAAAATGCAGCTGTCTTATTTTGTCTAATGCTTAGACCATCCTAGAAAAACAAAGTGTGTTATGTTTTCGCTCTATTTGAGACTTTGGGGTATAGGGTACTGAAAAGAGATAAATCTTTGATTTGGCTAAGCAGAGCCCTTCTTATTTTATTTGTATGATCAGCACTGGCTTTAGGTTAAGGCCAAGTAGATACTAACCTAGGGAACAAGCTTAAGAGGCATCAACATCACCCCTCCTTTCAAATAATTCTAAAAATTCAAATCTCACTGGCAGTGGTAGTGCCATCAGCCAATGTGGCATAGGTGCACCATATACTTTTGAGCTAGAACTATGTGACAGTACCTAAAAGTTAATTTACAAAATCTCTACTAACATTCCTCTGTTATCTGAATAACTATTTTAAAAAGCAGTGCTTTCAAAAGCAATGAATTTGTTACTTATTCAGAAGGAAGCATTAATGAGGTTAGATGGTTTTACTTTTGCAGGATATTCCTCTGTCTTGTACAGCTAGAGAAAAAACTTCTGTTCCCATTATTTTATAAAATGATGATCTTATCCAATCCCTATGTTTTTAATAAAGCTTTCAATTAATTTCAGAACAAAAAAATCTATGTATTGTTTATAAAAAGAGGCATGGGAGATATTTTGGCAAATTTACCTATGGGAAAGAAAATTTTGGAAAATAGTATGTGGAATAATAGCCACATATTGTGTTGGTTTTTTATTATATTAATTTTAAAAGCATACATAGATTAGCATCTATGAAAAGCATACAATTATTTTCACTATTCTTAAAGCGTGTGAACCTGAGTCCCTATCCACCTCCTCCTTCAGATGGGGTGATAATTTTTTTTCACAGCTTTGTTGCACATTATTACTTTATTAATTAACCATATTCCCTTCTGTTGTACATTCAATATTTCTTGCACAGTGCTTTACCAGAACTGGCCTTTCAATACATGCAGTTGTTTGTCTTTCATGCTGTATTTTGAATTAGCAAAATGTCAAAAGTTAAAAGTCTGTTTCATAGAGACTTTCATCACACTATAATTTTGAATTTGTTAATTCAGCAAGATGCTCTTTTTTCCTTTTGTACTATATAGTTTCAGCGATAGAGATTATTAGTGGCTTTAGCAAAACAGTACTACTTTTGATTGACGATTGATTAAATTTGACTCAGGTCTTTAATATGAGTAAAGAAATGTGGAATGGAGACAAATACAGGTTCCTGGAGCCTTCAGTTGCTGCATTGCCACACTTGACTGGATAACTGTACTAATGTAGTTCTACAAAACAAGATTTACACCTTAAATATGGAATAGTTGAATATTGGATAATATGATTACTAGCTATTGAAAAATAACAAATAACCTGCCCATTGGGGAATGTATTAAAATACCAATAAATGATATGCCTCCACTAGACTGAAAAGTTTCAGAGAACTCTAAATCTAATCCAAATTAGGGAATTCTAAATTAAGATGTTGCTATAGAAAGATCTTGGTTGCAGACCAAGCTCTTATTTCTAAAGATTGTGAAGGGCTATGATTTACACACACACACACACACACACACACACACACACACACACACACACACAAACAACCCACCTCCTTCTAGGTATGTTGAGTTAGCTATGATAAAATGCCTGTTTGAACTGCCAGAAAAGCTATACCAGTACTAGAGTAATGCTGGAAGTTTAACTCAAAACAATACTAATGAGAATTTAGTGTTTTTATTGCATCAGCAATGATCCAATGCTCCCTCAGGCTACCTATTCCTGAATGTCTATCCAAGTTCTGATTACATTGCTGCTCCTCACACCACAGTGTCTGACACCTCCCAAGTAATTAACAAAGTCATAACAGTAACATCTCTTTTACTTCCCAGCAGGTAAGAACAAATGCTTCATTAGAGTTAAGATTTGTTTGTGTTTGCATGTGCAAATAAGAGAAAGCAAGACAGGAATGCTTATGTTGTGGGAAAGACTTAAAGCATTTTTGTTTTATTTTCAAATACTGTAAAATAAATTATCATTTTTCCCCATCTGGAAATTCTTTAGGACTTGGCTCCCATGCCTTTTTCTTGCATGAATGTTGAATTGATGCATATGTACATGACTTAACAATAGACAGAAGCTATGGTGAGATCCATTGAGCCTGACTTTGGAATAAGAAGACCGCTTTCCTTCCCTGTCTTTCTCAAGAAAAGCAGAGCAGATTATGACAGAGACAGTATGGCAAATTGTTTTGTCCCTAAAAGAGATACAGCTGTCCCAGACCTACTTTTAGCATGCTTTTTCTGATAATGCAGCCAATAGTAAGTGCAGTATAGGGATTTCCAATAACCATCAATATTTTTTCAGTTACTGTTTGATGAAAAAAGTTCATATGGAAATAGCAATCCAAACTAATTTGAATTTAAAACTTTACTAAAAGTAATAATTATACTTTTGTTTTGATTTTTGACCACTCTTTTTTGTGTCTCTTACTGAATATTGCGCTGTTTATAACCAAATAAACTAATCTCATCTGAAATGTTATATACAAAATATTAGAAGTAACTTATAAATGAAACAGATTAAAACAGTATGCATGAATGCTCTTGACTTTGGCATTATTAGTTGTCACAAATATTTAATTTATTTCAGCTAGCAATTAATTACATGGACCATACCACAGAATGGGGGGAAGATTGTATTTCCAAATATCTCTTGAGATCCATGTAAACTGTTTCCAGGCATAATTTGGAGACCTGGTTATCATTTTTGGAAGTCTTTTAAAGCTTAGAACTGTTGTATCTCATATGAATCAGCCCCTTCATTAAGATTTACAAAGGAACTTTTGTCATGATCTCAGTTGTGAAATGAGCTTTATATTCATGCTAAGTCTTGGAAGCTTTTCTATAGTCTTCTGAATGCTTAAAAATTGGCTTATCAAATTATTGATTTCTTTCTAGTATATACACATTTTAAAACTTTCCACTAATCTATTGTATTTAAACCTTTTAAACTGTGTTTGTCTTATAACCACACTGAGGACTTTTATATGGAAAGGCAGGGCCAGTCTCATCCTTGGCAGAGCTACCACTGATGTTTGCCCTAATCTCTACCCTAGAACAAATTGTAGCCCAATGCCCTGACCACCTTTGACCAGCTGAATCTTTTTGCTATTGAAATTTCTCTGACATAAAATCATGCCAGGGTGCTGTGAAGAGTTAAAATGATAATGAGACCTATTTGCCTGTGGCTATTTGGGGTATAGCCTTTAGTTAAATCTGCCACATCATTCTCTCTATGCTTGAGAGTATGATATAAGTTTTGCAAAACTTATTCTTTCCACCCCAGTTTTCTCCAATTACTTCTGTGACAGTAGGTTATAAATTGATTTGGGAATGTTGTGCTACATTCATATGTGACAGTTATTTGTGAGTTGAGACTTTTCTCCATTTCATTTATCCTTCTCTATGGCAGAGATGCAAGAATCAAAGCTTGGCAGTTAACGAGGTCTGTCAACATCCTTTTAGTAGCCTTTAATCCTTTTCTAAATGTGGAAGAAAAAGCCCAGCTCTATTTACATTTTTTTTAAAAAAGTGGAGTAGGGTATAAAGATCAAAGTGGGATTCACCCCTTTAGGCCCCCTAAACGTTTCTCAAAACAGTTTCCAGCTTTAACTACTTTTGGACTGAAGCTCTTGATATGCTATGCAAAGGCTGGTGTAGCTCTTCAGTTGATGGATGTTGCCCTTCCCTGCAACTTCCTGCCTCACTGGCAGTGCTCCTGCAACAGCAGAAGACAATCTAATTAGCTGAGACCAATATTTTTGTTTTATTATTCTGATACATTAAGGACTTTTAGTATGAATTTTTCCCGAAGTGAAGCTTGAGTTACTGATAAGATACTTCCAGGCAAGGTTTAGGATTGAAGAATATGATGGCTGATTTTGGGGGTGACTAAAACATGGTACATTATTATACCTATGAAAATATCTATGGAGATTCTCAGTCATCCAAGTGATGGTTGTTTCAAAGGTGTTTTTCAAAAGACAACTGGACTATGTTTTTTCCTTGAGGAAGAAGACATTTCACTTCTCATCCAATGAGATTAATTAAAGCAAAATATCTTCTTCCTTAAGGAAAAAACAGTCCAGTTGCCTTTTGAAAGAGGACCTTTGAGATGATCTGTGAAAATACTTTTAAGCCTATTTAATGCTTAATCAGTTTGTTCATATAAAACTGTCGCACATGCTGTAGCACCACACTAGTAATGCCACTTGCTTGGCAGTGACTTGGAAATACAAAGAAATTCTAAGTTGTGGTTTCAATCGTATCTTGTAATATACCAATGAAATTATCTGAAGTGCTGTTTGTCACCACCATATTACACTGTGTACTCATATAAGAATATTTACCCACTATATAGATGAGGAAATGACCAATGCCTGTCAATTAGTAATGTATAGACTAAATGATAGCTTTAGTCAGACAATATGAAAAGGGACAACCAATTATGCCTTATAATTTCTTTCTAGTTTCAAAGAATAAGGATTGCGGAGTTTATTTTAAAACTGAGCTAGTTAAACATTTAGTAATAAGAGATCAGAAAAGAATTGAAAGCCTTCCATGTTTATTATTTCAATATCATGTCTGCTCTAATAAAGTGTAGGCAAGCATGTGATTGACTAACTTCTGCAAACTTTATTTTAGTATTAAATGTACTCATATTTATAAATTAATGTAAAACATATTGCTGTGATCAGAACTACTTAAAATGTGATCGTTTTCACATTTTTTATTTAATTTCAGAGCTACAATGGCAACCTGCCAAAACACTTTCAGATAAACAATCCAACCTATCTTTAAAATGCCATACTATCACTGATTTTTAAAGGGAAGAAAAGAATAAATACCAGCTAAAGTTGTTATATTTTGTTTATCATTCTTAATTGAGAATCAAAGGGCATTTGTGTAGGGTGAATTCTATAATTAGCTCATCTTTACTTTACATTGATCTGCGGTGCAGTATTTATCCCACTC
Source organism: Azemiops feae (assembly GCA_023970755.1). Lineage (NCBI taxonomy): Eukaryota > Metazoa > Chordata > Lepidosauria > Squamata > Viperidae > Azemiops > Azemiops feae. Next base: position 357,842 of record JALGBA010000982.1, on the reverse strand, counting down.
AAAGACAGGAAGGTCAGTTTTCCCAGTGTGGCTTAAACAGTTTCTACAGATTTACTAATATCAGACTACACCCTTAATATATATATGCAGGTATATACACTAGCTCAACATAACTAATTGACAGCTTTTCCTGGTATCATGGTTTTCTGCTGAGTTTAATAAAAAGAAGTCCCTGTGGATTTTACTCCGCTAGTCATTGCTGACTATAGGGGATGGTGCTCATTTCTGTTTTAAGACCACTGAGCCATCACTGTCTGAAGACATTTCTGTGGTCATGTGGCCAGCATGATGTCACGGAACGCTGTTATCTTTCCGCCATAATGGTACCTATTTATCTACTTGCATTTGCATGCTTTCAAACTGCTAGGTTGGCAGGAGCTGGGGCGAGGATGGGAGGTCACTCCATTGCACGGAGCTCATCTCAAACCTGGCCTGAACCTTTCCAGTCAATAAGCTCAGCATCTTAACCGCTGAGCTACCTTGCTGAGTGTAATATTCATCTACATATTTGTAGTCTGGCACTAAATAGAGTCACTTATAAGTACTATTGAAACAGTTGGGATTCCCTGATTTTACTGTAGACCTTCAATATTTAATTACATTTTTTTTTAAAAAAGTTAGCCAATATTAAAGTATTAGTTCTATTTATAGATGGTCTTGTAATTTAATAATCTTTTGAAGAACAATATTCCTCAGTTGTTTCATGCACAGTATTTGTATTCAGTATTTCTAGAAGATATTTCTTTAGGAGAAAGTAGCCCCCTAAATGAAATTAAATCATCTTGCAGAAATAAAGTATTTCTTCCACATTTATTGCCAACCCTGAATTTCAGTCAATTAAAATTTGTACTGAAGGCTTTTCAGCTTGAAACAAGCCCTGTGCCTGTGATGAGCAATCCTTCTTGTTTGTGCAGTCATTCATTATCTCCATTACCAAGAGGAAAATAGAGGACAATTACATTGTTTGGACGAATCAGAGTGTTAGGAGGAGTATTTATCATGGTGGCAGAGTGCAGCACCTGACAGCAAAGGATTGATGGCCAGGAATGAGTGAGTGGCCAAAGCAGCCTCATATGATGCAAATTACTGACTGTGGATTCCAATTTATCCTGTTCATTTTTCTTTCCTATGCTGAAGACTATTAGTGGTTTTTGAAGCAGTGAAAGGGTCATTACTAATATGGTCTCAAAGCAAGAGGGGAAGGAAGGGAAAAGCCTTCTATAATTACAGGGCTTAAAAAAAATACTTGAGGAACTAGCCAAAAAAGTGTCAACACTTAGCAATCAGAAAAATTTATTTTCATTTCATCCTTAACCCACATTAACTCAACGTTATCATTCTTCTTTGTTAATATTTTCAGAATATTAAAAGCCTTATTTCTGTATTCATTCACATCTACTTAACCCTTTTTCTGAAGAGCTATATTGTTTAGCTTGCCATGACACTATTCTTGATGTTAATATAGTAAGAACATTTTAAAATGGGGCTGCAAAATACCTTTATAAAAGTAATCCCAGGCTGTAGTTTTTAACAATTGAGTCATTTGGTACCTAACAGGATTTGTATAGGTATATTGTTAGCATATATTTGCATGATAAAAAATATCAGTACTGTTGAAAGAAAACAGCTCCACTTTTTATGTTAGTTGTGATATCAAATGATATTAACAAAATTTAAAATTAGGTATTCTGTACTTGAGATAGGTATATTGAAAAAATAAATATATATTTAATATAAGGAATATTTAATATTAATGCTTATTTCAACTAAATCTCATTGTTTTATTGATGAAATCATTCTAAAAAGATCTCAAAAATAAGGCAAGCTAACAAATATTAGGTTTATTTATGCAAATGTTTTAATTTATTTTTGCTCTTTTATTGTCTTATCATGGAAAAATTAGTGATGAGTAATGTAACTCAGCAAGCAATTACTATTAAATATGTTCTGTTTTAGTCATCAAACATTGCTGAATCAGACATTGATCAAGATTTGCCTGAGGGGTCTGCTATTTAACTATCTACAACCTTGACCAATGAGATAAAGAACAAGGCTCCCTTGATGGTGACTCCTTGAAATCAACTATGCTGAGGAATTGTGTATGCACAATTCTGGAAACTCTGGAATTTTTCTGTTTAGAAAATATTTTAACAAGTGTTCAAGGAGGATACTGTTGTATTTCCTTAATATTCTTTGGAATATTACATGTAATATTAAGAAGTTTTAGATTTATTCCCTACCTTCCTGTAATATAGTATCCATGGTATTCCCTCTGATTTTCCCCAAAACAATCGTATGGTGTATGTTATGCTGAGAAATAAAATGACTCAAATTGTGGTCATTCAGTCCTAGTACAATGTCATTTCCATTACACCATATTGGCTTTTAGCTATGGTTTATTGTAACCCATACAAGCCTAGTTCACATATAATATTAAAGCATAATAGTTAACTTCATACCTACTTTATGGCATAGCATTATGTAAACCAGTTCTTAACTGTTTTGTTGGGATATATTTATTTTAATTTTGTGTGTCATAATAAGATCCTGAGAATACTTAATCACTAAATATTTTATAAATGCAAAGCCTTCTGAAACTCATTAAACCATTAGTGCAGTACCGTATGTTCATAAATCATCAACTTAATTCATTGTTTCCAATATCATTATCCAGTCCAGTGTGTTCCAGATCCATTGGACTTAAAAATCCATAATTTCTATCCAGCATGAAAAAGTATTCTAATAACAGAATAACAGAGTTGGAAGGCATCTTGGAGGTCATCGAGTCCAGCCCCATGGTCGAGGAGGAGACCCTATACCATTTCAAACAAATGGCTGTCCGGTCTCTGCTTGAAAGCCTACAATGTTGGGGCACCCACAACTTCTGAAGGCAAGCCATTCCACTGGTTAATTGTTCTCACTGTTAGGAAATTTCTCCTTAGTTCTAGGTTGCTTCTCTCCCTGATTAGTTTCCATCCATTGTTTCTTGTCTTGCCTTCAGGTGCTTTGGAAAATAGTTTGACCCCCTCATCATTGTGGCAGCCCCTCAAATACTTTCTACCAATTTCTTCTGACCCTGACTAATTGAAAATACTGCCAGGTAAACAGCAATGCAAATATACTTTATTGCCATCCAGAAAATCTCCTTGAAATAATTCCTGGGCACATTGCACTGCTTATGTTTCAGTCACCCGTAGATAAGAATCAAACTTTGAGGGGTAAGGAAGAAGAGGCTCCATTATGTCCTAGGCAAATTCCTTGAGATACTTACAAATCTGTGAACCATATCAAGGGTGGGAATAGATTTATAGCCTATAATATTATGCAGTTTCAGTGCAGTACTTTTAGAAGGATTCCAGTGTAGATTTTATGATTATAAATAGCTTACTCCTCATCCTATATATTCTGTATCAACATATTGCAGTGGAGTTGACTATCATGATTCCTAAGAAGAGGATCTAAATATAACTTTTCAAGTTAAAATATAGAACACCTTACCATAGACAAGGTAGAAATATTTTTGATGAAAATACGTATTTGGAAATCCATTTCTTAATGCTTTTCCAAGTATTTAAAAACATTTAATACTACTGTTATGACCTTCCTTGGGTCAGGCTGTAATCCAGTATTGATTTGCAATGAAAAATAGCAAGTTTTCAAAACTATTAATCATATGTCTGTCCGTCCGTCCATCCATCCATCCATCCATCCATCCATCCATCCAGTTAGTACTGAGAAATCTTTTGAGGGAGTTTAGACCTTAACCTATTTTGAGTTTAAGATTCTCGGCCTATGGTGGTTTCTCTGAAATATTTTCCTTTGTCAGATGGGAAGATAAATGCATACTAAACAAGTAGCTCTACTATACAATTGTAAGTGGCATCAATGTGATATGGGATACATAAGTAAATTATGATAATACAGATCTGAAAAGCAGATTGTCCTCCTAGATTGATTGGTTTACACATCATAGGACTTGCAATCAAATTTCCAACCTTTTTGCACCAATGAGCACTTGTGGAATTTTGAGAACATGATGTAGATACTCTGACCGTGCTAATCATGCATTTTGTCAATCACAACATATTCATATACAATAAAGTAAAAGTTGTATGCTAGGGCCTGTGCATATAATTCAGCAGTGCATTTTGCTTAGGAGTGATTTGTATCGAGATCCAAACTTAACCACAGATCATCAAATCCTATCAGTGAGGCTTGGCTCTGAAGCTTATACAAAATCCTAAGTATCCTTAGGATAGTGGCTGTTTCATGTCTTTGATCTGCTGATTCAGACACTGGACTTTACAAATTGTGCTTAAAGCCAGATAATTGTTATTCTGACTTGCTTTGTGGTATATTATTATTGTTATTAAAAATCATTTGATAGGTGTCACAAGAAGTATCATGTTAAAGATCCAGGATCTTTGTTATAATATGGTTTGTTTGGTTTTAGCTTAATGTGTATGAATCTAGCCATTGTATTTTATAAAGATTTAAAAATGTTGCATTGTATGTAGTTAGCTAATTGTGGTTTAATGAGTAAACTGTATAAAGGAAAGCATGCTTTAGGGCAATATCTGAACCCAGAAATTGGCAGTTGATAGTGCAATTTCAAATGTATGCTTTGTATTTTATATATGACATGTATCCTGTTTGATTGTTGTGCCCATCTGATAATGTTTCACAGGACAGGCAAATTTGAAGGATGATTTAGGAGTATATGTAATAAGTCAATGAATGTAAGTGATAAACTGAAGTTACATTAAACCTATACACAGCAAAGATGCTTTCATTTTTAAAGCATTATCTTTCTTAAGTTCTGATTCATTTTTAAAACATTTCTTTTTATTAGCATCCGTATCCTTCAGAGGAGCAGAAGAAACAGTTAGCTCAAGACACAGGACTTACAATTCTACAAGTAAACAACTGGTAAGTTACTCTAAAATAATATATTTACTTCCATGGCTGAAGTGCTATTCTTTTTTATTTCTACACCAATGCAACTAAATGTCAGGTTTCTCTTAAGCCTGAAATAATACTTACAGAGAGCTAAAGCTAATAGGTATAAATTATCTTTTCAAGATCATTCTCTTTTCAAAGTCTCCAGCAACTGTTCAAATTCTATAAATGTTATTTCATGGGAAAACAGCTGAAAAATTGTATAGTTTTGAAATTCTTATGCTATCAATTGTTAAATAGATTTCTTTGTTCAGGAGTTGAATAGAGATTTAGATTTCAGCCTATAAATGATCCTTTATAAGAATATATTCACTTTGATATTTTACATAGGCAAAGAAATTCTACCATTTTTGTTTTTGATATGGTAGTATATGAACGGTCCGTCTTTTGTACATGGCTTAGTGTATAACTAAGGAAGGGGGGTGGGGTAGAGGATTAAATAAAATGATCACAGTGGCCAAGAAATGATATAGGAATTACTTATCAAAATACTGGCCCAGGTTTTATCAGCAGCTTAATTTTGTTCAGTACATTCTTGGGGTGATGTTCAGATTAATTGAACTGACAGTTCTCTTTCAAAATTCAGGGAAAGTATTTGCACGGATTTCAGACCTTATACAAACTTAATTACATGGAACTCCATTTTATCATTCTAATTCCATGTAGCAGAGTTGTATTTACAAATGAGAAGTCTCTGCCTTTATTCACAGCTTTCCTTAATATATTTATCAAAGCAGGTTCATTTACAAAGTGCTCTATCTGTGGGATACAGGCAGGCAGACATTAACAAAGCTTTTAGGTTTATCAGGCTCACTGCCTGATGAGCTACCCGAGGGTCAATTGATTTTGTGGTTCTGTGATTCATTTTTTTCTCATTTTTCTAGGATCACAATGAGAGACATGGTTGGAGAATTAGCCAGTTTGTCTGCCTTATCTGTCAGGCAATTTTTTTTCCCAGGGAAGTCAAGCTACTTAAATTGGCCACAGGAACTGCCGTTATCTGACTTTAATGCACCCTATAGTGTGGATAGCATTTCAATTACACCAGTAACCAAAGCTTAGCTGCAGCCCTTTTCATGCCTAGTGCTGTACAGAAAGTGATGTGCCTACCTACAGAAGCAGAAAATTGAGTTGCCTTGCTTCTGTCAGGGTGATTAATGCAGAAATAAACTGCTAACCTGAAAAGAAATGGGGAGGGGGGAATATAGAATACATGGAGTTGAATTCAGTTTAATTCTGTTTTAAAGATTGAAATGAAGCACATTTAAAACATGCACTTGCATTAAAAGAGAGCACAAAAGATAAGCTTTTGTTTTAGAAGAAAAAGACATATATGTTTGTTCTGACTTATTCCATGCCTTAGATACATACTGTAGATGCGAATTTGGACTGTGACCTGAAAATTCATACTCTGATAATAAATACATAATGTTTATTTATTTTCAGTCATATTTTAAATTGTTATTATGGTTATAATATTAGATTGTATTTGTCTTTTTAAGACAAATGTGTATTAAAAAGCCTCTTTCTTCAAAGCAAAACAACATTTAAAACCTGTAGTTAATTATTGTAATTAAATGTTGATATATCATCAGTCACAGATAAGTATTTTTCTTTGGATCAGGAGAAAGGTGGAGTAATGAAGAAAATTGTAGTTTAATTTGATCGTTTTGTTTCTGAAATCCTCATGAACTTCTCATTCCTTTGATTCTGAAAAGATGTCCATGTCGCTTATTCATTTGACATAGACTTCAGATATAGCTGAGATAAAACCGTCTTTGTGTATGCAAAGGAAACCTCAGAAAGACTAATTTGTAAGTGATAGTATTCTTGAAAAGTCACTAACCGTAATCAGGAACTAGTTCTAAAATTGGGTAGAGTAAAAACCATTATAGTCTTCCTTATTATATTTTTTATCATCAGAGATACCGATTTTTGTTTTACCTCATCACCAAAACAGCTAGGCCAGAAAATAACTGAACTGATCTATGTTCATGCTTAACAAAAGAAAAAGACCTCTATCTTCTGTAAAGCTTTTTTTTTAAAAAAATAATAAATTTATATGCCACCCATTTTACTATTAAAGCAACTCTGGGTAGCTTAATCATATTGATATTGATTGCATTTCCTTGTTAATTTTCATTAGAAATCGACTTATGATTAATAATTTAACCAAAAGTAGGCTATTATGGGGGGTGAGTTTAGAAAACTTTTCGGTAAAATAATGACTTTAATCTGATCACTGAAGTGACATAATAATTGTTAAAAATATACTGTTTGTGTGAAGTAGCTGTCTATGCTGCTGCAACCACTTTTTTCAAGGATATTGCATTGTCCTGATTGATACTGCAATGGAATGTGGTTTCAAATAGTTACCATGGTGAAATCTATGAAGATAAAACATAGCAACAGTGTAAGTCCAGGAGCTTTACTACAAAAGAGAAGATATGCTATTAGCTCATGAATGACTTGATAACGAGCCATTACCCAGTGAGTTTCAAATGCATAGATTTTCATCAAAAAAAATATTTCCAATAGTCAACAGATACAGAAAAGGCATCTACTTTTCATTTAAAAACTTCATTTACCTATTTACAAAAAGCTTCCTCTATCTTTAAGGTTCCATATCTTTCTGATAATATATAGCATTCAAATATTTTGCAATATGAAAATATATTGTCACAGTCACTTTCAAACTATCGTGCAGTTTGCTTTCATGTGTATTTAAAAATTTTATCTTTATAATTTTGTGTACATAAAAATGAACATGCATTTGAATATAGTATACCAACATATGATATGAAGAGTTTGAAATATAACCAAGACATTAAGACAGAAGTGATCTTTAGATGAGGATATAAAGGAATTCCTATGCTGAATTTCAAATATTAAAAGTTTAAATAATAAGGCTGTGTATGTATCACATATGTAAATATATCATCTGGAAAGAAAATCATATATTGGTCATAGCAGGAAAAAAAGAAATATAGAAAATTTAGGAAGATAATCCCTGTAGTATCAGTAATTCAATTCATTTTCAGAAAGTGACACTAGGCTAAACTGTTGTATTACACATATGAATTAAGTCCTTGAGGAAAACAAATAATAAAAAATGTTAATTAAAATGTCAAATAGAATCTTAATTATGTATGTTTTAGGAAACAGAGAAAAACCCATATATTACCTCAATACCCTAATAAGAATTTTTATAGAATTTAATTGGTAGGCTTTAGTCCTTTATAGCAGGGGTCCCCAACCCCCAGTCCGTGGAACAGTACTGGGCCGCAGCATGCCAGCAACCGGTCCGCACAAACAAGGAAAGCCCCATCCGCAGGATGGAGGCAGCACACAAAACCACGCCGTCTCTTGTCCACAGAAAAACCTCTCTCCACGTAACCGATCCCTGTTGCCCAAAAGGTTGGGGACCTCTGCTTTATAGAATTGAATTGGTAGGCTTTAGTCCAATCTGCTGGTCCTTCTCTAACATTTAGATATTTAGACTTTTTTTTTGCAAAAATTTCTCCAATAAGAGAAATCCATCACTGTTCTAGGCAGACTAGAATAAGAATAAGAATAAGACAGCTCTTATTTTCAAATATTTTGGTTACACACCCTGAATCTCATTTTTAAAATTTTTTAAGTACTTGCACGTTATACTATTTTAGATTTTGTAGACCATTATCATATCAGCCCTCAATGTTTCCTATTGCAAACTAAATTTAAATGATAAGAAAGAACGTTTCTTGCCAGACATAAAAATCAACGATTAATTTAAAAAATAATAATATATTTTAATTTAAATTAATGATTTTAAGTTGACATAATGCTTTAATTTTTTATTTCAATATTTTGTAAAAAAAATGGATCTAATTTAAAAATATAATCAAGGATATAATTTCTAAGTGAGCTTTTTGTTAATAAGGTATTGAGAGCTACAGTAAGTTAACAGACCTGGTAACTTACTCCTTCTAAAGCACAGAATTAAAGATTAGTTGTGGTGGTTCTCCTAGCACATAATGACAGAATTTCTTTTCCAAACATCCACAACAATTAGCTGAGTAGAGTTGACTTAACTTCTAATGACTTCACATGTATCTGCTTGATTTGTAATAAGATCATATTTCAATTTTTTAGATAAAAATTAATGTGAAAAATGACTAATTTTTTCATATTTTATGTATGTTTTAAAAAGGAAATTGTCTCTGAATTCCGAAGAATATGAAATCAGACTATAGCAAAGAAGGAGAATACATTCTGACTACAAATTAAAGTCATAGATTCTTTTTGGCAAATAAATACATTTCCAACTAGTGATTTAAATCATGATTTTTATTTAAATTATATCTGCTTTTATTTCCTGTATAAGTTCATAATTCAAGAATTTATTTAGGCAGTTAATCTAATGACTTTTTAATCATGGGCTCCTTCAATATTTCTAAGAGCAAACACAAAGGAACTTCCTTTTGTTCTCTCCCTCTTCTTCCTACCATATAACTCTACCTAGAGAACAGGTTGGTATATGCAGACTGAAGGCTAGAAGAAGAAGATATATTACACATAATTGAAGTTTAATACGGTCTGTAATCATGCTTTTTCCTTTGTCTTTTTCTCTTCTATGTTGCTTGAGCATACATTGCACTAAGCCATGTTTTTGTTTTCTCTTTAACATGTTGTATTCCTTTTGCCTCATAAACCTTAGATTGTACCTTAGTATAATGAATAATTCCAGTATGGAATAATGGTTACACTAGAACTAGGACCAGGAGTTCCTTACTATTGAAGCTCAGTGTGTAACATTGGACCAGTCAGTCTCTCTCAGCCTAACCTAATTCACAGGTTGGTTGTTGTGAGGAAAAAAAAGTAGAATGTAACAGTGTGTATATCACCTTGAGCTCCTGGAGGAAAGCAGCATTGATTTATTTATCTATTAACTAAATAGTAAATAAATAAATTGTGGTTTATTTCACAATTTTATTTATTTCTCACCTTTATTAAAAATTTTACAACCCTGTAATCCCTTAGTTTGGGGTAGTCAGGGCAGCTGGATGGAGGTGAGCATTTACTGGCCATATGCCCTACCTGACACCATGTGGAGTTTGCAGCAGGTATTTTTTATTTATGCCGTAGGAGATAAATATCTGCCGCTACCTAGAATTGAACTCTTAACCTTCTTCAGCACTAGGCCGCCTTGCCACTTATGCCACCATGCCACTCGTTATTCACCTTTATTATTTTTACAAATAACTCAAGGTGGTGAACATATCCAACACACCTGCCTCCTCCTATATTGCCCTCAACAACAACCCTGTGTGATGGGTTGGGCTAAGAGAGAATGACTGGCTGAATGTCGCCCAGCTGGTTTTCATGTTAAGGTGGGAATTCAACTCACAGTGTCCTGCTTTCTAGCCTGGTGCCTTAACCCCCAGACAAAGAAAAAGCATAATTGCTCATGGTGTTAAAGAAAGCATGGTTTCTCATGATGTTAAACCAAGGCATAGTATTTGTTGATAAAATTCTGTCTAACTTGGGGCTTAAAAGAAGAAACTGTTGCAATATTGATGATGAAAAATCTAGTAAGTAAAAAATCTTGATTTAATGGGTGCTTTCCTTGTTTTAACTCATTGTCTCTTGACTTGCATTCTGCGGTAATAGAGAATAAGTCCATTCCCTTTTCTGTGTGACAACCATTCAGATATCTGAAGACTGGTATTAGACGTCACTTCTTAGGCTAAGCATAAACAAATGCTTTATCTGTTCTTTATAGGACTTGATTTACGGATCCCTCATCTTCTTAATACATTCACTGAACTTGTTTCAACTAGTCCTTGCCATCTTATTTATCCATTTTTATAGCACATCTTATATATATGACTCTGGGTGATAAACAGATAAACAGAAACATTATAAAATAACCAGACAATATAATAATTAAAAACAATATAAAAGTGAGGGTGAAGGTTCATTCTCTAAGCTTGTCGGTTAGTTTCCAAATGTTTCATTACCAGACTAGGTAACATCTTCAGTGGAGTTTAGAGGATGTCAGTGTTCTTCTGTTTATAAGGGCTTCAGGTTTGGGTATGTCGAGTGAGGATCTTGTGATGGGTCTTATGATGGGTCAGGTGTGAGTCATCAGTGAGACTTGTGATGGGGAGGTTACATCAGGTCAGGGTCATTGGGAGATAAACTGCTGGTGGGGCTTGCGTGGGTTGGTTGAGGGTCAATGCTGTCTCTGGTTGGCTGTGCGGTTGATTTGGATTCTGAGGGATTTATAGGCTGGTTGTAGGTCAATGTGTCTGTTGATGAAATTGCTTGTGGAGTGCCAGGCTTCGATGAACTACAGGCGTTGTGGGTAGTAGCGTGGCTGATGATTTTTGTGTTGCTCCAATCGAACTGGTGCTGTTTGGTGTTGGTGTGGGTAGAGATTAAGGATTTGGGATCATGGCGTTTGACTGCCAACTGATGTTTGTCCAACATAGAATTGGTTGCAATGTTTACAATTGATTTTGTAGATGACATTATTTCTTTCATCCTTCTGTATATTGTCTTTGGTTCAAGATAATTCCTGGTGGAATGTGGCTGTGGGTTTGTGGGTTATTGCTATTTCTAGGGGTTGGAGAATTCTGGCTGTCACTTCCAACACCCCTTTTGTGTATGGTAGGGTTAGCTTTTAGTTGGCTGTGTGGTGTGTTGTGATTTGGGTGCTGTGCGTTGGAATACTAAGTTTTTTGGATAGCCATTATAGAGAAGGATGTCAAGCAGCCGTTTCTCTTCTGCTTTTCTTAGTGTTGTGATGCTGCAGTGTGCCCTGGCCCTTCTGAAGAGGATCTGGACACAGCTTCTTTTGTGTGTGGTGGGGTGGTTGCTTGCGAAGCTGAGGATCTGGTCTGTTGTGTGGGTTTGCAGTAGAAGCAGGTTTCCAGTTTTCCATTGTCCAGTCTCCTTATGTCGATGTCGAGGAATGGGAGTCTGTTGTTTGTTTTCATATGTGAATTTGATCCCAGGGAATATGTTATTGAGTAGGTGGTGTGTTTTTTCAATTTGGCAGCGTTTGATGATGATGAAGGTGTCATGGATGTAGCATGTCCAGAATTTTGGTTGGATACTGGGTAGAGTTATGGATTTGAGTCGTTGCATGACTACTTCTGCTATTAGGCCTGATATGGGTGATCCCATTGGGGTACTTTGTACTAGCTTGTAGATTTTATAAACTACAATATAAAACTATTTATTGATGGCTGGAAGCCTCTTATGGACTTTTTGCATAAAAAAGAATCAAATGAAGTTGTCATTTATGGTTTTGATGATTAGACATGATAAATTTATAGCTGAGATAATCACATCTGAGAGTAACACTCGGTAAAACCTGAGTAATTTTGAGTGTTAAAACCTTTTCAACTGTGGTGTCCAGAACTGCACAAAATATTGTATGTTGGGCCTAATTAGATCAGAGTAGAATGGAAAAGTTACATCCTTAATCTGGACCCTTTGCTTCTGTTAATATATCCTAAAATAACATTTGCCTCTTTAGCAGCTGCACCATACTGCTGATCATGTTTAATTTGTGCTAACCATAAACAACCATAATTTCTTTACATATACTATTGCCAAACCAGATCTTCCCTACCTTATACCTGTACCTTTCATTTTTCTTAGCTAAGTGTACAGTATTACATTTCTCTCACTAAATTCCAGCCTATTAATTTTAGCCCATTGCTCAAGACTTCTCTGCCTCTTTTCTAAAGTATTACCTAATGCTTCTAGCTTTATGCAATTTACATACTTAGTAAGTATTTCTAATCAACCTGTTCATGTCACTGATAAGAATGAGATCACTATAGTACTCTACTTGATAGTTCTGTACAAACTAAAGTGCAGTTATTAACATGCTGTCTTTTGAGTATGATAATACAGCCAATTGTGAGTCCATCTAATAGTGAGTCAGTTTATTACATATTTTACCATTTTATTAAGGAAAATATAATGAGGAATTCCTACAGTTTTTCAGGAGTTTGTATTCTCTGATTATGTCCCTGCTTTTTTTTATATAGAGAGTGTACAATAAGTCTGTCTCAGGTCAATCACAATAGGTTTTACATTACTGTATTTAAGAATGTTCAAAGGTCATGCAGCAAATGAGTAAAGAAATGTTTGGAAGAAAATGGCAACCATTTTGAACAGTTAATAAATTTTCTATGGAGCCTGATGCTTGGTATACTCTTTTGTTTGTTTTAGAGAGCTACCCGTAGAGGCTTCTTTAGAGTTCTCCTTTTGTTGAAATTGTTTGTGATTGACCCTTCTGTATCCCATTTCATAGAATTTCCAATTGTTTGTGGATAATTTACTCCTTCAGGATTTTATGCTATTGCATCTATCTTCCTTCGGAGTTTATCCAAGTCTCTTTCAAAGTCCAATTTGTTGATCTTGACTCTTCTCGGTTTCTCTTTTCTGGCTATCACAAATTCAAGAAAAATATAATCACGTCACTCAAGGAACCAGTCACCTTCATTTCATCCACTAATTCCTTCCTATTAATGAGGATTATATTCAAGATAGCAAATTCCCTTCTTTTATCATCTACCTCCTAACAAATGAAGTTGTCAACAATAGAGGACAAGAATTTGTTAGACCTCTGACTCAAGAGTTAGATTCCCAGCAGATGTCAGTTGAAATAATTGAAATCTCCCATTATCACAGTTGCACACCTTTTTAAAAGGTTGATCAACTAATGCAGAATGGCTTTATCTGTATCTTCAGCCTACTGAGGCAGTCTGAAATAAACTCCCATGATAACATTAATTTTATTTCTCCCTCTCTTGTTTCTTTCTCCAAATAAATATATATTTAATTAGCATTATGTTGACAGTTTTCCAATAATGAATGCATTTAAACGATGAACAAGCAATTTTTATTTTACATCTTCAATATTACTAAAGAGTTACATTTATAGACACCAGGTCTAAATATAAGTACAAAAAGACCTGGTGTCTTTTTTCTATCCAATATACTTGGGCTTCAATTTGCACTGGAATTTTATATCAAACAATAAAAGTTTTCACATCTTTGATGCAAGTCCTCAAATGATTAGATTTTTTTAAAAAAAAAATAGTTTATGCTTTTTTTAGGTGCACTTTATATGTGGAAAAATCAAATTAGAGTAACAGAAATTTTCATACATAAAGATTAGCTTCAGTCTCTAGTATTTCCAATTAGAGATCTTAAGTACACATGCATGGAAATACAATTTCTTGAGATTTTTGAGTTATATTCTGAGAAGGCAAGCTGCCTGACAATTGGCTAGCCCCTGAGCTCATAGTGCTCCCCCCTTAAGACTTTTCCCTTCTCAGCCCTGCTGCTCAGCAACAAGCAGCTATAAACACCCAGCAAAAAAGCATCTGGGTGTGAGTGGTGTTATTCTTGGAGTGAGAGGGGAGGTAGATTCTGTTACTCTGTATAGACCCACTGGAAATAGTCTAAGGCTCAGAGACAGTGGAAGGCTTCTACTATTAAGAGGAGCAGCAATAGGCCTGGGAAGTGTGTGAGCGCTATCCCTTATGTTCTTGTGGATGGGTTGCTTAAAAACCAAGGACACTTGTATTGGCCTTCTGGGGTTTTGAGAGTCCCCTGAATTTGGATACTTCTAAAAGAACCTGTGACAGAGAGAAAAAAACTGTATTGAAACTTTAAATATTATATGTTTGAATTGTCTAGCATATTTTGTCTTTTGAATGGATAACAGATAACATGAAGATGTCCTATGTGAATTTCACAAGAATGTCTTGATGGTGCAGATTATATTTAGTACATATAGCTGCAAGAGTGATGAATACCAGTGTGCTTGAGGACTACTCACTTATCACCTGACAGGCTTCCTGTTGCACTTAATTTTAACTTTTTTATACTCTACAGAATAGTTTTTTAAGATGGAGTTCATGAAAGTCTTCTGAAATTCCCTGTAACAAGAGCCACAAAAGAGCATGTGACTTAGGGACTCCAAAGAGCTGTTCCTAACATGGACGTTTGTAATGCCCCCACAGGACTGTAGAGGTTAGTGTGTCCAATCTGATCAAGGTGAAGACCCCCATTGTAATGGAGAAGAGGTATACATATATCAATTTTAAAAATAAATTCATGAACCATGGGGCTGGATTCTAGGCTTAAACTTATTTTGAAATCAGTATTCCAGATATTCTCCTTAAAGAATATTGGAGTGCTTCTGCTGACATTTTCAATTTTAATCAGCAGAAGCACTCCAAAGAGAGACCTAAAAACTGCAATGTGCTATTACCTTTTGTCAGGAAGGTTGATTTAAAATAGTCTCTGAGAACCAGTGGATTCAGACCCACAGGGAAAAGATAATTTTATCCAGAAATTAATGAGATAGTGCTCAACTCTGGCACCCATGCAAACCACACATGTCTCTGCCCTTACTATAAGGCAGCATTCTGATATGTTTGCTATCATAAAAAAACCCATACCTTGAATAGCCCTAACTCTAATCATTCCCATACAGACTTCCTTTGGTAGGTGAAAGACATAAGACTTTAGTCATAGTGCAAAAAGTACACAATGTGCCAGAGAGGTGCAAGACATATTTAAATGAAACAAATTTGTAAATTAAAATACTCTTAATTATCAATTAATCTAATCTAATGGGCAAATTTAAACATAGCCTGGAAGCTATAAAAAGAATCAATGATTATCTTTATCTAAATCATTTATTTCAACTTGCTTTTTCTTTCTGCAAATCACCTTGCTTTAAATTAATCCATTCTGATAAGTGCCTTTGAGGAAATCAAACATAGCAGTTGAAAACACTGGAGTAAATATAATAAAAGTTTGAATATTTCTGTTTTAACTTAGTTACTTGAGGAAATGTTATTTAGAAATATTCAGCATAGCGATTCGTTATATATAACGTTATATATACTTTTTAGTAGTTTGTTATTATATATATATATATATATATATATATATATATATATATATATATATATATATATATATATATATATATATATATATATATATATATATATATATATATATATATATATATATATATATAATAACAAACTACTAAAAAGTGATCACCGAGACTTAAAAACTTATTAAACACTAAGCTTTCATCAGCGACTGCTGACGTTGTCAAAGTATAAACCAGGATCTGGGAGCGCTCATCTTTATAGTCTTTGAGAAGCCAACAATTTGGACAATGAGCATGTCATAGGTCTGTCCATCCCCCGCCCGCCCACAATTAGCTGCATCGATCCTGTTTCCATAGTACTGTCTGACATCCGTTTGAATTTTACCGGTCTGCCTCTCCCCACCTGCCCCGCCCATTGAGAACGTTCATCTGGCGGCACGCGCTCATCTAACACTGCCGCCTGACTGTTCCCCCTGCTGTCATGCCTGGGTGTGTCCCCGGCCTGCAGTACCGTTGCAGTGCAGTCACTGACAAAAGCTTAGTGTTTAATAAAGTTTTTAGTCTCGGTGATCACTTTTTAGTAGTTTTTTATCATGAATATACCCGGGACTCACATTTTAAAAATAATTTTACACACATACATATACATATACACTGAGGTTTTATCACCTTCCTTCAATATGTGCATGTGCATATATAAAGTAAAAATTTGATTGCTTCATTTTCTATCACTTTTATGTTGCCTGATTATAATACTTGTGAACAGCTCACATCAAACAATAATATTAAAAAGAATTCATAACCTAACCAAAACTTCACTTAATTGCACCACCCAACAGGGATTGTTTAATCCTTTTTGCCTCCAGATGCTTTCCTTTCTATGTCTTTCTGGCAGGCTAACAGGGTGGGGGCAATCTGGCTAGTCAGAGCAAGCTGTTCCACAGAAGGAAAACTATCACTAAAAAGTCAGACCCACAGGGCTAAAGAAAGGTTATGACTCATATCAAAGCATGTGATGTATCTTGCTATAAATGTTTCCTTTCTACTAATTACTGGTCAATTAATTTATAAAGCCATATTTAATTTCTTCCTATGGTAAAATACAAGTCACACACCTGTTTTATTCTGGCTTATGCATTTTTCTTTAAGCATTCATTATTTGCCTATATCTATATGTGTGTGCATATATATAGGTTTTCTAAGTATACAAATGAGAAATAGCACATTACACACTCAATTAGTTTTTGTTGTTGTTTTGTTTTGTTTTTACTTATCATGGTCTATGACAGGGGTGTCAAACTGCTGGCCTGCAGGCCGAATGCATCACGCAGAAGCTGCGCCCACCCAACTCCGGCAATGGGGAAAAAGTCACAATACGTCATATTACGTCACATGACACGGCGAGTTTGACACCCCTGGTCTATGACAATGGATTCCTTTACTCAGGTAGAAAGTAAATACTCATCATTGAGTAGTCATGCAGAGACTGAACAACCACTTGTGAATGATGTTTTAATTTAGGTTCCAGAACTGACCAAGAATTTGGTTTCAGTAATCTAAACAATGTAGTGATCCTGCTTCTCTAAGGGCTTATTTAATATGTTGTTTTGAAAGCTACAGTTCATACTGCATTTATAATCTTCTCAACTGTTAAATTTTTAGTTGTTTAAGGCATGGCTAAATGTGAAGGCAGGATTTATCACATTCTGTCAATTTCATATGTTTACCTGAATGTGGGAGTTATGGAGTAGGTGAGATAAAATGCAAAATAGATGAGCAGGTCATCCTGGTTTCACCTGTAGCGCTGTTCAACATTGGCATGTTTCTCTTTTGAGCAGATTTTTAAGGGGTATAAGAGACTGCAGGTGAAGAGAAATTTCTCTTCTCTCCTGCTCAGCCAATTCTGAATGAGATTCATTCCATGAACAGAAGAGCCATTCTGTCCATAGGAAGGAGGTGACTGCTTCTATTTCCTTGTTATGCCAGTTCACCCTTGCCATAAACAATGACCCCTATTAGAAGTTATTTTCCTACAATTGTTTATGTATTCTGATTCTGTGCAACTGATTTGACAATAATCAGCTTTAAAAGTAAAACAGGAGGATGTAGGAGTCTGTCAGCAAGAATGTAATACAAATCCTTACGTTCAATTACACTGAGGTCTTTTATATGTGTTACTTGAATATGTAAGAACAGTCTGAAATAGACTTTCTGCACATATATTACTATAAGATTTGAGTTAGTGCAATTACAAGTTAGTGTAATTCATGAATACATTTCATGAAAATCCTGTAGCTTCTTTGAAGTCAGAGAATCTGTAATATAACCATTTATATATTAATTTTTAATCAATTTAACTATAATCCAGCATGAAGCTTCATGGGGTTTTGTTTGAATTTTGTACTTTTTTCAAACCATCTTGGCTGTAATTTTATAAAAAAATCATATATGTATAAATTCTGATGCTTTCTCTGATTCTTGGATTTACATGATTCTGTCACCCTATAGCATTTAATTGATTATATATAGCAGGATTGGGATTTTTCTAGAATTGTCCCTTCCTCTTATTCAAGAGTAAAATAATACCTCAAGAATGGAGTGTAGGCTTTTTCCCCTATATATTAGTATGCAAGATTTGTAGTCTTACACAACTTTGCTTAGCTCCTTTATCTCAATTCACTGGCAAATTTAGCATTTATTGGAAATTCACTCTACAGAAGTCTTGTTGCAATCAAGAACTTTGTATTACACTAGTATCATGTGTTTTATTAAAACCATGTGTTAACTGAATTTTGTCCAATTTTCTTTCTGTACTAAATTTTATTTCAAAGAAAACCTTTGGCTTACCTAAGTCTGCCAGATGTCCATTATGTTAAGGGTATCCCTTATTTTAAAAGACTGTCCTATATCCAGAATATTGCACTTTGTAAATTATGATATATGCCTATTTTTTCAAAAAAAAATTGAAGTTTCTCTCACACTCTATAAACAAATGTCGCAAGTTGTCCTTTCAGTCTCTTTTTAAATATTGATTTGGTAACAAGACTCACCATTCATTTTCAAATGAAAAATATTAAACTAAGTTGGATTTGATCAGTCAAAAGGGAAGATGTGTCAGCTTTCAATCAAACCTTTATGGTTAGAGAACATAGCTAAGCCTTCATCATATATAAATCATCAGCTCCAGAACAGTTTAACAGAACACATGGAATTACTCTGGAGCAATAGTTTTGTAGACTGTTGCCGTATTTTTTGTCTCATATTTGTTGTTTGTTGTTTCATATTTGGAAATGATGAAAAGTATTGTGCATAATCTTTATATCATATCTAATTAAATTAATAATAACCAATAATGTGATAGAAGAAACCATCCAATAGGGTCTTTCCACCAAAAGAAAAACATCCATCAGCAGAATAGATTCTCTTCTCCCTGCAGCCCCCTCTGTGTTCTCCCAAATGAAATCCATATGTTTGAATGATCTTCCAGAGCACTTTTTGAAGGGGAAATGAAAGGGAAAATTCCATTGTCTAAGCAGAAGTCTGCTCACATAACATTAGATGTCATTGCTAACTATATTAAATGTAATAATTGCCATTTCCTTTAACAAGTTTCATCATGTATTATATAATGAATTCTAAACTTATTAAGCTTTATTTAACCGTTTTTAAAAAACGAATACTTGAAATTTTGTAGCGTGGTAGCATGAGAAAATAAGAAGAGACCAAAGCCTGTCTAGCCCAACATTTTGGGCCAATATTACATTCTGGAAGTTCATAAGCAGGAGTTGAGATTAAAAGCTTTCTTCCATTATGTCTCTCTCACAACTGTTATTTAGGCCAAACTGACTTTGTATATGTAGATTGTATATAGCTATGAAGACTTGTAGTACTGATCATCTTTCATTATTCTTCCTAGTCTTTTTTCAAAATGAGATTGGATGTGCTGTTGAAATTCACAATTGTATTTTACTTCCAATGTATGTGATTTGATTCTATTGATGTTGGTTTCCAGAAGTATCAGCAAACATTGGGATAATGTTAAAAACTCTGACAAATCTAGGTGAAGATGTTTTTGGTAAAGTTTAATGTAACCAATGAAATTATTCTAAACATTTTTAAGGTGCCTCAAGATTTTGCCATTTTTTAATTCCTGTGCCCCTGCTGTCTGAAGTAATAGTTCCAAATAGTGTAGATGCAACTTTGTTTATAGTTTTTACTATGCCACAATTCACATTCAAGTTCAAAAAATAGTAAGGCATCAAATTATAGCAAACCACAAGGAGAAAAACTGCAAGAAGAAAGCTGTAGGAATCTATCAGTTAAAAACAAATGAAATACTACAGTTAATTTTTTTTGAATTCTTTAAAAGAAGGATGACAGAATATATATTAATTTTTAAATGAAAAGGAAAAAAATGCTGTGCGTGCTATGTTGCTGCTCTTGAAGCACCTTGAAATTCCAGAAAAACCAGTTTGGATTGGGTTTCATTGAGGTTGAGTATTGGAGAAGAATGTGTTTAGACCTGTCCTTTATGTCCCAGGGAAATGAAAATCTGAACCAAATATTCCCAGACTAGATCATCACATTTGAACTCTATTCTATATATTTAGCTCTTGGATATATTGACTAAATCTTGCATACCTTGATTTTCTGTACGTGTTGTGTCTACAGTTTGAACTACTAAAATATTTCCAAATGTTGATAAATGTATTCATTTTACTGGAACAATTGCATACTGAAGATTTGCCTTATTTCCTTTTGTTCAGTTTCAGATTTATTTATCAGTTTGCAGTGAGCTTCCCTAGGAACTATTTGCCTATATGCAAAGGAAAAGCAAGACCTAGAAGAATTACTATTGTTTAAACTTCTAGGTTTGTTTGTTTGTTTGTTTCAGATATAGCTTCTCAGATATATGACTGGGCTGTTCACAAATCATTAAAACACAAAACAATATTTAAGAACAATAAAAAACATGAAAACCATACAACAAAATGCATGGCTGATATAGCCAAGGTACGTTTGAACAACAGTGAGATTTATATGATTTATTTGTGCCATAGAGCAGAGGTCCCCAATTTTTGGGCACCAGGAACCGGTTCCGTGGAGAGAGGTTTTTCCACGGACCGGAGGGAGTGTGGTTTTGTGTGCTGCCTGCATCTCGTGGATGGGGCTTTGCTTGTTTATGCGGCCCAGTTGCTGGCATATCGCAGCCCGGTACTGGTCCATGGACCAGGGGTTGGAAACCCCTGCCATAGAGTATAGCTTAAATGATAGTACTGATTTCAGGGAAAATTACCTGGTTGAATAACTGAAATTACACAAGAAAGTTGTTAATTATATTTTCATCATTTTAGTTTTTCATTTATGTTCTAGTATGTTGGTTTATACATGCTACTCCTAAGAGCACATTCATGCAAAATCATTGAGAAATTAGTAGCAATATTTTGACTCAATTGAATTATTTTATTTCAATCGCCAAAACATTCACTCCCACATGGTTTGTTGAGCTTTCAACCAATGACCAGCTTCATTAATAATTAAGCAAACATAAGGGATAAACTGAATTTGCCCTTAAATATACCATAGGCTATTTTTTCATATTCTTTTCTTGTATTTAAATGTAAACAATGAATTTTCAGTTAAGTACTTGCAATTTAAATCTGAAGTAACACTAAAATTAATATTGGATGACTGTGAGGCTCAAGCTTCATGAACTGAATTCTGACTAATAATTTACCACACTAGAGGAGGAAGGTTACTACCTGCCAATATCTAACATGGCTGCAATATTACTGGTGTGATGTTGCTAGCTATAACAATGCTGGCAATTCCTTTTTGCCATCTTTTATGTCACATAAACATAAGTAAGATAGCAACAACTTGCCTATTCAAGTTGGCATGAGGGCAAGCAGTGAACCCAACTAGAATGCTGCCTTTAAGTGAATGCAACATGTTCTGACATTGTTAGTCAGATCACTGTTTACTTGCCTTGACAGAACATAGATGAATAGCTAGCAAAAAAGTTATCCAACAACTTATGCTGATTTGAAATAGGATCCCAATAAATGCTGATATTGTAATTCAGTGATTGTAGGGGCAAGTGTTGCATTCTACACATTCAAGAGATTTTTGGGGATATACTATATCATCATCCCATAATTTGGCAAACAGTTTACCAAGGTAAGAAAGAATATTATAATTTTGCTGTGGAATAGTATTTATTATCTAAACTATCACTGCTGTTTTGACATGAATGTCAAGTAGTAAAGTTTTCATTATTAAAAAATTGACCAAAATGCTCTGCATTTATACAAATCTAGTCTACCAGGCAGAACAGATTTACATCTCCTTGTAAATATATTATTGTGTATTTTTGACATTGGATGTATAGAGATTTTGAGGGGGGAAGTCACAAAAGCTTTTAAAAGTATGTAAAACTTCATTGAATGATAGCTACAGTGAGGAGAGTGCTTTATTGACTTGGACTTTCATTTCCTGTTTCATTGTTTCATTTTGTGTTTATTGAATCAAGCATTTTTCAGAACTTTGACAATGTTTCACATTCCACTGCTACTGATTATACATTGCAGCTCTGGCTTGGTAGTTTATCCCAATCTTTTAAGAAGGTTGCCTTATCTTCTGGTATTTTATTTAAAATATGTGTGTGCACACACGCGCACGGACACACACACACACACACACACACACAGTTATTTCATTAGCTATGTATTTCCAAACTTACCTTATCTTCTGATATTACTGCTGTTAGTTAAATGCATTCTGACCTTTTGAATAGCAAACTTCCTTGAAACATAAACATTTAAAAAAGCAATAAAGTTTGAATAAGGATAGAATAGATTCACACACTAGCCTTTTGCCTCTTAAGAACTGTTTTTAAGTCTAGCACTGTTTTGACAACTGAAACAAAAAATCAGCTTAATGAGTTCTTGATGTTAAAAAAGCATCAAAATTCTGCTATTTTATTTTTAGGCTGAATGTGCTGTAAATAATAACAATACATGATTTTACTGAAAATGTTAGTCAAATATTTATAGTAGGCAACCCCTTTGTTTTTATTTTAAAAGGATTCCTTAAATTTTATAGTTTCAGCATATATTATTGCCATTTGATATTTTTTTTAATTTCTTCATAAATTATGAGGCTTTTTTCAGATTTTCTCATGTTTTAATACATCTTCCAACCTTGTTCCTTTCAAATATATTAAACTGGAATTCCAACAGCTTTCTGTCTTTATTACTTGGGAATTAATAGATTATAGTGCTGCATATCTGAAAGGTACCAGGTTGAGAAAGGTTGTACTGATTCAAGCAGGCAATTTCTGAGGTATGTACAATTATATCTTATATAAATAGCTTGAAGAACTGGGTTAAAAATAGTAAGTTATTGTTACAAACCTTGTTTGTGCTTTGAATTAACTAATGTCTTAAGGGTGAGTTGTTTTCAGTTTTAGCACTTCATTTCCTTTGAAGATGAAATATTGAAATTATATTTCCCTTAATTACATTTAAGAAGTTCCAGTAAGATAATACACATGAATTCTTTAACACATCGATTAATATTAGTATTCAGAATGAGCTTGGGTTTGTTTTTTTTATGGACTTCTTCACAGTCCAATAGATGCTTTAATTGCTACCTGGCCTTGGACCGGCTCAGACCCATGCAGACTCTTTCCCCCATCATGACCCCTGGTTTATGGAGGAATTGAGGGAGATGAAGTGACTGAAAAGTTGTCTACAGCACAACTAGAGGTCAAATAGCAGTGATATTTTCAAATATACAAGGGGGTATTCTCCTGGTGTCATGACTCCTGCACAAACACCAGGAAGATCTTTACCTAGCTCTGTATTGTACACCAGTTATGCCCTTTCCTACTTTCTGGCTCTACTTTCTGTCCCTCATGCCCAAGTTACCTCCTAAATGGATTACTATATAACACTATGTGGGGCAATAGGAAGCTGTAGTGGATACAAAATGCAGTGGCATGTGAACCCCTTGAACAGAGCACATTACATCTCTCTTTCATAAGCCACATTGGCTATCAGTGCTTCTGGGTACAAATCAAGGTACCAGTAATGATCTATAAAGTCCAACATGGCATGGGACCAGGGTAATTAAGAGACTGTCTCTCCCCAGTTATATCTGTCCATCCCATCAGATCTAGCAGGAAATGCATGTTATAGGTCCTGTCTATTAAGAAATTATTTATTTATAATTTATTTACAAAATGTGTTAACCACTCATCTTATTATAGGGTAAATCTGGGTGGCTTACAGTCATTTGTCATGTAATAGGATCCAGATAAAAATCTTTTCTGCCATTACGCCTACCTTTTGGAGAATCATTTCCCCAAAACTTAAATTGGCACCTAACCTTCTGACCTCTAGGAAGGGCTTGAAGACTGGGCTTTGCCATCATGCCTGAGTGCCTGGCAGTAGTGGTGGCTCTTGGCAATGGCTGTATCAAATGGATGTATGATTTATATTCACCAGCTGGCTGTGATTATATTTTATGAATGTTTAATCTAGGTTTTAGGATAGCCGCATGCTATTGTGTTGATTTTTTTTACTGTTTTTGTTGTTGTTCTTTATTGTGAGCCACCCAAAGTCACAGTTGTGAGATGGGTAATTATACAAAGATAGATAGATAGATAGATAGATAGATAGATAGATAGATAGATAGATAGATAGATAGATAGATAGATAGATAGATAGATAGATAGATAGATAGATAGATAGATAGATAGAGCAAACAAACAAACAAGCAACCAGCTACCTTCTATCAAATATTATTAATTTTCAGAGGTTTTGCTTAATTTTTAATCAGCAGAAGAGGAATATTAGTCTGAGAAATGGATAGGATCCAAATGATGACATTTTGTCACAAGATTGCTTTAAGTGCACCACTTGATAGTTTTTAAAAATTCTTTTGGATTTTGAATTGCTTTAACTTTTGCCCCTTTGTGAAAAGATGGAGTTATTTTTAAATTGTCTGGATCTATAAATTATTTATAAATAAAACTACTACAAATATTCGCAGTAGCTTATTCTTTGTTTTCCAAAATTATTTATGTGTTGATAATAATACTTTTTCTAGCAGTAACCAAGTTCAATGTACACTTTTGATAATTTATTTTTAATTCCACCAATATCTATTGAGGCAAATGTATTTCAACAGTATATTGGTTTTCTTTGACTTGACTAGGAAGGAATTGGAAATGCATTCTGTATGACGTACTTGTATTACAAAAAGAAATATATGTAAAACTCTCTTGAAAGTTGCTAGTTATGCTAGCATTAATTGGGATGCCACATAACTGTTTCTGGAACAGCAAACTAATATAAATTGATACTGTATTATTATATAAATAACATTTTGTAAGGAAATCTCCCTCTCTTTCTCTCATACTTACATAATATATCCTTGTGGTGCAAGTAAAAAAAAGTAATCCATCCTATCTACACCCATAGAAATGGTAAAAGTACTGAATGTAAAAAGAAGTCCTTAAATTCAGCTATACAATATGTTATTTCTTGCCTGTGTTCTGAAATGTACTCCCTGTTGCATTCAATGAACTTCCTGGCTTCTGATATTAAATAAAAATCAAAGATGATTTGTGATTTGTCTTTTGACAAAAGCTGTAATCTGGGATGCTGCAACTTTTACTGGTGCTTTGGACTGTTTTCATTATTTCCTGGTATGATAGAAGTATTACTTTTAGTCAGCTAAATTCTGTGGAATTCTGTGAGATTCTCCTTCATTCCCTGTAGCCATTGTTCTACTCATAGTAAAGTATCCTATCAGTTTGCCATAAGAGAAATATAGACATTCACTAAATTATAGCATTGTCTCCTTTTTGTTACATATGAAATTATACTGACTTAAAAATATTAATGAAATTTTCATGTCTTTATTTATAGATAAATTAAAAGAGGCAGAAATGAAATCTGTTAAAAACATGGGGTTTCTAATTAAGAGACTTAATATTTAAGGAAGAGAGAGGAAGAGAGAGAGAGAGAAAAGGCACTAAATAATATGTCAAAAAGACATCTGGCCTCTCCTATGACTGATTAGTTTAAAATATTTGCTATTTGAGGTGAAAGCACTGATTCATTCCTTCTCTCCTTCCCCTATGTATGCCCAAAATTGTGATATTCTATTCAGACAACAAAATTCCCTGCTCAGACAGCTAAAAGCTGACACTTAGCCATCTTTGTGGCTTATCGGCACTCTTGAGTACTGCTACGCATAAGACCTGGCTTGGGAGTGGCCTCAGGGCACTCGTTTTATAAGCCTTTGATGCTGCAATAAGTCGCAAAGGTGATGTGCTTTGACTCCGGGCAGCCATGAAGACTGATGGCTCATCATTCTCTAAGCACTTTCTGATGGCTGAGTTATGAAGGAGTGTCTACAGGGAACTTCTTGGAAGGGTAATATGTAGACATGAGACAGTGCACTAAAGGAAAGACACAGGGGCACATTCTGTTTAAGTACCATTAAAAGCCATAAGACAATATATAGACCATATACCATTTAACCCGAACTGCATTCACTAGGTTTTTGGTATGACTCTGTGTCAAAATAATACTAACTTAGTTGAGATTACATGAGATGCTGAACAGTTAAATTAATTATTAAACTACTACAGTCCCAACAAAATGGGACTATTCCTTAGGGAATAAGGTATGGTTTCATAATTTTACATAATATCACAGATTTTTAGAAACCACAATTGACTGGTGGTTGTTATTACATGAATACTAAGATGGAGTAGAGTGTAATAGATTGTTTGGGAATATGCAACCTTTCAACCGCCTTTTCCCTTTGCCTTTATAATATCATCAGCCAATAGTCCAGTCTTTAAGCTTCTTTAGATTGTTTCTATGGCTATCAACTAATTTAATTCACAAAAGCTGTCATACTTTAACATTTCTAAAAGTAAAACATTGCATTGAATGTAAGAATATAAAAGTGAAAATGTAGCTGAGTTAGTATAGGAGGTAGAAACATACTGAATGAGTGATAAAATAGAGTCAGAGGATGACTGGTTAAGCCAGTAGGTAACAGGAAGTACTTGATACACAGCTATATTATCTTGGCCACATTGTTATAAATCAGACATGTCAAACTCGCGACGTCACATGACGTATTGGGACAGTTTTGCCATTGCCGGCAATGGGGTGGGCGCGGCTTCCGGATGACGCATCCGGCCCATGGGCCGGCAGTTTGACACCCCTGATATAAATATATCATTTATGAAGCTTCAATATTTGTCACAGCAGGTGGCAGCAATTACCCAACCTTAGCTATTTTCAAAACATAACTATTTGATTAGTATTTGAATAGGACCCCACCAGGAAATCCTAGAATTGTAGAGTAGACTGGGTAGTTAAAGAGAAACAGCCTGCAAAAGAGTGGCAACAACTTGGTATTCATTTAAATTAATATCATCATAAAATATAAGAATTGAAATGAACCTTGGAAATCATTTAGTCCATTCCTTGTTCAGTGCAGGAATCTACACTACAGCATTCCTGTCAAGTTACTTCTAAATAAGCACTTCCTGGGAAGAAGATTATCCCCTCCCTCCCCTTCTCCACAGTCTTTTATTGTTGAACAGATCTTAGTGTTAGGAAATTTTTCCTAGTTTAAAATCAAAATATGCCTCTTCCTTGTCTTGTCATTCTTTGTCATTTCTTTCCATTTTGGGCCTCTTTTCATCTAGATTACTCTGTTCTATACCCACACCATTTCATTAATGCCCTTCCTAAGATGTAGTATCCAAAAATGCACGCAATATTTTAAGTGCAGTCTCAACAAAATGGAATAGAGAGAAACAATGACTTTTCTTGATCTTGGTACCTGTTGCTGCATCCTAGAATTAGATTTGCTTTTATGCAATCACATTGCCCTGTTTGCTGATGCTCAGCTTGTGATTCACCAAGAAATTCGGATACTTTTTATCCAGTATGGACTCCGACACTCTATAGTCATGTCTTTTGATTTAGGGATTGGATTATAAAAGAACCTGGCTTTAAAGCACTGTTGGTAAAACATTAGGTCTATCTGTAATAAGATAGAGTCCATTCACAATCTGGTGGTAAACAAACAGGTAGATATGATGTGTATTGTGAAACCTTGTTAGCAATCACAGTCAGTAATCCCAAATAATTATTGGCCTACATGTAAGCAGACAAATTAGACTTTGTTCTTACTTTTGGCCAGTTGCCATGTGATCTGGATATGGATGATATTGCCATAATTCCTTTATCAGAGTTACACAATTTTCTATTTCAGATGTGATTGATTCTACCACTTGGGACTTCCATAGGGCCCTATTCCTAGTCAGATTGTCCATCCCGGGCATTTTATGGATGTTCATAGTTTCTGGGGACTCTGGGGAGTCTGGGGACTCTGACAGCTGAATCTGCTCAGGACTTGGCATTATTATAAGTCCCATGCACTTGAGAAAATCACCCCTTAGTGGCCTTTCTCTGGTAGCCAATCCCAATTGGCTCCTTAGTTTACTGAGGCCTCAGGGAGATGAAGTTACAGAAATAATGCTCAGAGCAATTATTACAAAACAAAAAATGAATGTGACTAAGCTCTGGTATGTGCCCATGTTTGGGCCTATTCTGTGATAATAAGAGAAGCAAAGCTTCTTAGTAGACAGGCAGGTTATCATGTACCAGTCATCTTTAGACTTTTAAATTCCCTTTGGGAATGAAGGTGTCAGCAAGAACTCTGGCCAATGACACAACTTTTTGCTGGTGAAGTCAGATCTTGATTCCACATAGGCAAGGTCTAGAGTGCTGATTGAGCATCATCTTGCTCTCTTATCTGGAATTATTTTTGGTATGGAACTTCTAAGGAATGGAATAGAATGTTTTCTAGGATGTCCATGGTCATCTGTGGGCTGGATCTTTGCTTCCCCTGGCTCAAAATCTACCAATATTGAAACCTTAGTATAGGATGGAGAGTTTTCAAAAACCCTCAAGGAAGGTGTTGTATGTCTACCTCTGGACAGGTCTCAAACATATTTTGATAGGGAATAAACTACAGGACATTTTAAAACAGATTAGCTAAATGTCATCACTTGGGGTTCAAGCCCAGGAATGGACAGAATAAATATTGATTATGTTAGCAGGTAATCTTTTTTGGGACATGGATGGAGTTAGTTCATCTATTTGGTCTTTGTTGTACCTCAGTAGGTTTAATGTTATTGAGCATGGTATCCATCTAGATCAGGGGTGTCAAACTGCCGGCCCATGGGCCGGATGCGTCACACCAAAACCGCGCCTACCCCATTGCTGGCAATGGGAAAAAAGTCACGATACGTCGCAACACATCACATGATGTCGCAAGTTTGACACCCATGATCTAGATCATCTGTGAGGGTTAGGATTAGAAGCACCATTCTATAGTGGTTTCAATTCTTTCTTGGTGGACAGCTCTTGTTAGAGCAGGGGGAGAAAATGTCAGCTCAATGTTTACTGCCCTGTAGAGTACCACTGGATTCACTGCTTTCTCACCTTTATTGAATAATATATATATATATATATATGAAATCATGGGGAAGATCATCTAACAGTTTAGATTTTAGTAGCATCAGTAGGCTGATGATGTTCAGGTTTATATTGTGATGGTGATGGTAAAACTGTTGAAGTTTTGACCCGGTGTTTGAATGCTATGAATGTCTGGATGGGAGAGAACAGGATGAAATTAAGTCCCAGCAAGATGGAATTGCTTCTTACCCATTGAGATTGTCTCTTCCCTAGTAGTGTCTCTTAACAGAGGAGCATGTCTATGAAGGAATGGATCTGTGAATTGGAATCCTCCTAACTTATACTCCTCCTGGAAGAGTGCAGAAGCTCTGGCCAGGGTGCCCATTGCCTGACTTTGGCTGGTTCACCAGTTACAGCTCTTTCTGGTTTGGGGACCTGATAATAAGTCTTGTCCTTTTCACCACCTTTTAGACTGCTACAACACACTATACTACAATGCATTTAAAGACCACATAGTTACTGCAGCTGGTTCAAAGTGCAGTGACCTGGTATCTGCTGATAGAAACACATTGCATATGTGCTGAGGGCCCTGCACTGATTGCCAGATATCAGCCCTATAAGGTTGACCAAATTAAGGAACAGTGGCATATACTGTAGATCTAAAATTACTTTGATTAAAGCAGCTATACTAACAGAAACTTGCAAGTCTGAATGTGCTTTCCTCCTCTCTCACTTTATCTTCATGTGAATTAGGGAGTGGCTTATCTGAGATGTTTTCTCAAGTTAGTTTCTTGGGAATGGACCTAAGCCCTAAGTAGATCTTTTGCATTACTGTACTGTAAAATACCAGGAGTCTTGTAGGATTGTGGCAAGTAACAATTTTGATAGATAAATAAATAGCCATTTGTTTACCATATTCTTCCTGGGCTATTTCCTTGAATAGAAAGAAGTGAACAAAAGCACCATTTGAGTACTCATCTCTTTCGTTCTTCTGCCCAGCTCTTCATAGTCCCTTATGATGTCTAATGCTATACCTGGTTGTGCGATTTCTTCCTAAGGGGATGAGGAGAAAAACTATTTTTCGGTGGATTTAGTGAATCTTAAAAGACCTTTCATTACATTCTGAATGTGCGCCGCAAGAGAAAGCACACTTCTCTTGGGACAAAAGATTTCTGCTTTTGGTTCCTCTCAACAGGGTCCAAAGACTCAGTTGGGAGTCTCCAGTTACCACCACCAGTTACTTCCTTCCTTTCAGGGCAAGAGCATTTGATATTAATTAACATCCATATATACGTTAGGTTTTCAAAGCCTGTTTTATCTTACAATATTTTAGTAATGTTTACTATAATCTCACAAGTTAGATACAGATAAAAATGCTAGAGCTGATATACTTAAGATCTTGCAGGAAGTTCAGCAGAGAATTTGAATTTGGGATTTGCAACTTTTGGCCTTTGTACTACTAACGTGGAACTAAGATCCAATCTCAGAATTTGTCTTCAAGCCAGTAGTCCAGGGTTGTGAAGTACGATATTACTCATCCAAGAACATTTTGATAGTTACATCATAATATGTAATTTATAATACTTCTGTGTAAAATTTTAGAAATATATTCAGTGCCCCTTCCCATCAGTGAAATATGCCTAAGCACAAGTACTCACCGAGAAAAAGGCTGATACTCTTGATACAATTTTTTTGGGCAGTTCATATAGATTGTATCATACAGTCCAGTAGGATTATTTGGTTTGAAGTCTAATTCTTTTAACTATATATGTGAGAAATAAAAATGTCTACAGCAAACGTAAGTTTATTAATAGAAAAAACACACATTAGTATTATGAAGAGACTTTTTTATCTATTGCTTCTGCTGTCAGATTTTTATTGTGCTGTTGCTTGCCAAAATATTAAATCCTCACAAAGCTAGGGCATAATAACCATGAAGGAAATACAATGTCAAACAAATTTTTGTTCACAAAAATTTTGTTCACTGCTTCCAACTTGTCCCAGGAAAACAATGAGTCATGGAACAAAGGTTTTGCAAAATTATTAGGCATTAAATAAATCTCTACTTTCTAACCTTCAGCTGAAATATCTGATTGTCTGGTTTATATACTTAGCCAGCCCAAGCATAGAACTTTTTCTGTGCAAAGCAACATTGCTAGCCTATAACACTCATGTAGTCTTTGTTTCTTTTTCAGGTCTTTATCTTTTTGTCATTGATTTATACAGTCAGTGATATGCTGCCTATTTGCAAAATTCTGTTTACATTTTTTTATATTTTTTATACCAGATTACAAGATGATGATATGTTAAAATCTCATTGTTTATGTCTCCCTAATTGGGATTTTCTATTTTCATAGGTTTTCTAATTCCATTCCCAGAATGGGGGCATACTGACTTCTGGGAAAATTCCAAGTCCACTAATGTTTCAGAGAATGGTTACCCATGGCTCTTTCTCTCAGTTGGGATATACTGGGGGGGGGGGTCCCTTTGAAGCAAATAAGCCCCAAAGTAACAAACATCTAAGATGTTTTATAGATAACAGTTTGAGTCAGTACAACTCCCATAATATAACTGTCACTTTCATAAACCAGTTAGTATCCATTAGCAATAGGGCAGAAGCATGCTGTGCCAACTGTAACTCTTAGTTTGTCTATGTCTCTTCTAGAACAAATTTAGAGTTTAACTGAGAGATAAGAAAACATGACTAAAAAAAATCATTATCATATTTACCATTACTTTGTCACTTTACAAATCAATAAATACTGTAAGGCAGATCTAAAATGAATCATAGAGGTTGCAACAGAGATTGGGGAAAAAATAGAGGGCCAAGAATATTTGAGCTTTCCTCAGTTCACGCTGTAGTTTCCTGAAAACCACATAAAGCAAGAAACTGGATCATAGAAAAGAGGTGATTGGAAGATATGGTGTCAAATTTTGTAAATATATTTTATGAACACATTTGTCATAGAAGAATAAAAATAGATCCTTATTCTTAATTATTACGTTACTCAAACATATATTCTTCCTTATCTTATGTTCTTTGTGCAATGAAAGCATTTTCTCTATCTTTTCTTCAACTGGATTCCTAATATGCATTGTTATAATGGGTGACAAAATGCATCAGGGCAGTAAGAATTTTATTAGCATTCTTTGTTATGTTTCTCAAATTAGATTCACCCAGATAAAAACTTGCTCTAGGACTAAGAACCCTTGAGCAGCTTCAGTGTGACATAATATTTCAACCCTTGTTTCTAGTGTTATAGTTAGTGGTCCTTCCTTTCCTTTTTCACTTTGGATAAGTGCTGGACAACGTGTTGGCTGGGCATAGTAACTAGTAGCTATTACACCTATGGAAGTAAGTGGGAGACAGGACACACAACTAAAACAATTGAACAAGATTGTGGTAAATGCATGAATAAGGGGGGAAAAAGAGCCTTTGGCAAGGGTATGTTCAAGTGATTTTGGCAGGAAACTTTGGCATGTTTCCAGACTTTTGGTGCAAATTGACACTGCTGGCACAAATCACATAATAGCATTTTTCCCCCACATAAAATGAATTTGAACAAAAATGATCAATCACATAGAGCTGTGGAACCTGTATGTATGTAATGCATAGATGATAATGAAACAAGACAATGAAAGAAGTCGATAACATTAAAATAATTGTGATAGAATTAATTGTAAAATAAGAGTGATATAAAATAGTTAATACCAGCTATAAAGGCTCAAACATTGTTGAATGCACCCAAATAAATGTATTGTTTTACAATACGTTAAAGTGAAAAAAGTCTGTGGGATACATCTAAAAGAAAACCGGGAAAACTAAGTATCTCAGTCCAGAGAGAGAATTGAATGAATGTTTTATGAATTTTTAACTTGTCAGTTTAAGTTTCATGTAAGCTTAGGGTTTTTCAAATAATTTGTTGAGTCAAATTTAGCATACTTATTGAATGTAGTAAATTATCACAGGAATACAATAGCAGAAGTTTTCATAATGCAAGTTTTTAGGATTTATAATAGAAACAGTTGTTCTGGTCAAAAAAGAAAGAAAAGAAGAAATGAGAGAAGGGCGATAAGAAATAACCAAGAGGTGTACTCATGCAATATTGTTTGAAATTGGAAGTGATATCACTATTTTACACACACTAGATTTCTGTCCCAATACAACATTTTACCTTTTTCAAAAAGATGAATTATATTAATGTGGCCAAATATGAATTATTATAATACTATGCTAATTAATGTATTTTTCAGATTTTGGTGGATAGCAATATGTAGCTTCAAAAGAAAAAAATAAATGGGGTTATTAATCTACATTTCATGATTTATTTGCAAACTCAGCAAAGAGTATTTGTAACAACTATTCCCTGGTTTTTACTTTCTGTTAACTCGCATAAGGGAAAAAGACGATAGGCTTAACTCCCGGTGAACACATGAACTATCCATGCAATTTTGTGGGAAAACAATGGGGAAATGTTTGCCATTGCCTTTTTTTGAGATGTTTTAAAACTTCCTCTCATATTTCACACCACCACTACAATAAATTTCAACTTTCAAGAAATTCAATTTTCCATTCATTAATTAACTACCAACAAAACCAATGAAAGGTAAAGTGGAAGGAGTGACAAACTTTATGCAATGATGCAAATACAACTATGAATGTCACCATGCAAATATGATCATTTTTGTGCTATCCTGCTTGCTATGGATGCCAGTGATTTCTCAGATTCAACAGACAAATCAGTAATCAAGGTATATGTAAGTGTGTGTTTGTGTATACCCAGGGTTTAAATCTCAGATCCTTTTCAGTTTGTCCTTTTGAGTCAGTGGAGTTTGGGCTGTTATTTTCCCATCTTGAAATCATAGCCCTTAGCACTTAGATTTATATACTGCCCCATAGTGCTTTACAGCACTCTCTGGGTGGTTTACAACATCAGCATATTGCCCCCAACAATCTGGGTACTCATTTTACTGACCTCAGAAAGATGGAAGGCTGAGTCAACCTTGAGCCCTGTCAGCATTGAACTCCAGGCTATAGGCAGAGTTTCCTGCAATACTGCATCCTAACTACTGTGCCATCACAGTTCCTTATCAGTTTCATACTTTCCTAATCATTCTATTATTGGTTTGAGAATCAATTGTTTGTCATTTTGCTAGCTTCAGCCAGGGTCTATGACAGTTCGCCATGGCCAGCTTGCCACGGCCAGCTTACTACAGCCAACTTGCCATGGCCAACTTGCCACGGTCAACTGTTGCAGGACAACTCGCCATGAACAACTCACCACAAGATAACTCGTCGCGGGACAAGAGTTACACTAATATCAAAGAAATGGTGGGATAGAATCATAATAATAATAATATAATAATAACTTTATTGTCACTTTGAATGTACACCAATTGGCATACATCAAAATGAAATTTCGTTGCATACAGCTCTCAAAAGGGTCACCACCTCTGGCCACAAACTCCTTGTTCGTGGCCAGCTCAAGTTTCAGATCATCCATTTTAGTCTCTAGGGAGCGAACGATGGCAAACAGGACAGATGGAAACGGAGCTCCATGTGGATTAGCCCTCAAATTAGCTTGTATTCCTGCACGACAACTTCGCCTCCTTTCCTTTTTCTGATCCTGTCTCTTCCACCTTTTCCTTAAAGAAGGGATGCAACAGCAGGGACAAAATGAAATGTGAATGACAAAATTTAATTTTTTTAAAAAAATAATTAAATTGTATTGTTAAATTGCCCCATGGCAAGTTGTCCCATAGCAAGTTGGCCATGGTGAATTGTCCTGCGACAAGTTGGCTGTGGTGAGTTGCCTGTGGCAAGTTGGCCATGGTGGGTTGGCCAGAGTGAGTTGGCCATGGTGAGTTGGCCCATTCCGCTTCAAGCCATTATGCTTTCCGATATATCTTACAAAGGAATTTGTTGTTTGTTTGCAAGTATTAACCAGACCCAATCCTACTTAGTTTCCAAACCCAAAGAAAGTTGGCCATCTACTGCTGTCTATTGAGACTCCTTAAAACTGTCATAAGTAAAAGTCAAGAATCAATTATTTAATTTATATAATTTAGAGTTTAACATGCATAAATGTTACAATTAAACTGTGTCAATTATACTATTAAAACAGTGACAGCAAAAAAAGGAATGGTGGCCATACTGATTATATATTAAAGTTATACCTTATGGATTCAAAGAATTAAATAAGGATTCAATTGAGATACTAGCCATCTAGTTCTGATTTCCAGAGCATGCTGCTATTGTATATAAACCTGCATATATGGGACAGGAAATAAGTATATAGTTGATGAGCCAGTAAATATTGTAGGTTCCAATTTCTATCTTGTCAGTAATGAATCTTGTACAAATCTAATTCAGACATATCTGTTGAAGAAATAATTTGTTCTTATCTATCCCTTCTTCCAAAGAGCTCAGGGTAGTCAGTGTGTGAGATAAAATTAAAAATACATTGTCAACATGGTTAGGAATGCTCTTTTCCTAACTGCTCTCAGCCACTTAACAACTGCCTGTTGTGTCACATGTGTAAATCTAATTTTCTAAAGAATATTTTATTAAAGGGATATTTAAAAAGACACCAAAAACTTTAATTGCATACATATAAGTTAGGGAATATGGTGAACTAGGAATCATAGTTCTGCAACAACTGAAGAGCTGTAGTTTTCCACATTAGCACATATTAATGTTGAAATTTGTGGTTATTCAGTGATCATTTACCTTATAAAAGGCAAGTCTTTTTTATAAGAATTCACAGGAGGATCACAGAAAAATAAGAATAAAGTTATTTAAAAGACAACTTTATAATCAAAACATAATGTTAAAATAGAAAATGAGTAGAAAAAAATATAATAGAAATAAAAATACACATGAATATAAATAGATATAGATGTTTATAGTATATAGGTATAGATGCTATAGATATTCAGTAGGTATAAAATTAGAGTAGCAAGTTCAAAATGACATATCAAATCCTTTCTTAAAACTGGAAGGTCCTCAATACTTTTTTCAAGCTCATCAATAAAGACCTGCATTGACCTACCTTGATAAAGAATTCCAAAGCCATCCAAAACTATCTCTACCCAAGCTTATTAGGAGGTATTTTTGATATTCTACTGCACTTCAAAATTATTAAAAGTTATCCTTATCTTCAATACTAAGAAATTTAATTTTTGATGAAGGTGGTAGTGCAAAG
Organism: Azemiops feae; assembly: GCA_023970755.1. Classification (NCBI taxonomy): domain Eukaryota; kingdom Metazoa; phylum Chordata; class Lepidosauria; order Squamata; family Viperidae; genus Azemiops; species Azemiops feae. The sequence continues at coordinate 321,231 of JALGBA010000982.1, read as the reverse complement.
TCACATGATCTGGCACATATCCCTATTGATAATCAATCTGTTGAATTCTGAATATTTTTGAATTTTGAATATTCTTCAAAGCTTAAATAAAGCATTTATGCTAATCAAGACGTGATATTATATTCTCCAGGCCAAATCATTATTTTTATAGAATGGCTATGGTTGGTGTTTGTCTGGTAACAATTGAAAAATGCATGTATTTTCAGGGCCAAAGTCAGATTTAGTACGTTATCCCATCCCAAACTACAAGCTTGTATTTAGAAGAAGCATTTACTGTCTGACACAGTTTGAATTCTACTTTGTTTCCCAGTTTACTAAAAATGTCTTGTATATGCCATGTCTGGCTTTATTTCAATTCATTTTTATTAGATTTATATCCTTCCTTTCATTTAAAGCAGGATGTGGGATAGATAGATAGATAGATAGATAGATGATAGATAGATGATAGATAGATAGATAGATAGATAGATAGATAGATAGATAGATAGATAGATAGATAGATAGATAGATAGATAGATAGATAGATAGATAGATAGATAGATAGATAGATAGATAGATAGATAGATTTTTGTGTACATTTCCACGGAATCATTGCCTATTAGACTGGTTGATAACATTAGCAACACCATTTACTCACACACCAGAATTCAGGGAATGTCTTAATCGACACCCTTCATTTCATAACAAATGTTTTTGAACAGTCAATTGGCAGTTGCAAACATACTTTGAGGGTGTCATGCTTTAATACTTTGTCATTCTTGGTATGATATCAAAAATGAACATTGCAACTGATTATCTATGAATAGAAAAGGAAATAGTGAACTCTATATTTGATAGTGTCCACACACATATAGTGGGGCAAAAAAGTATTTAGTCAGCCACCAATTGTGCAAGTTCTCCCACTTAAAAAGATGAGAGAGGCCTGTAATTGTCATCATAGGTAGACCTCAACTATGAGAGACAAAATGAGAAAACAAATCCAGACAATCACATTGTCTGATTTGGAAAGAATTTATTTGCAAATTATGGTGGAAAATAAGTATTTGGTCAATATCAAACGTTCATCTCAATACTTTGTTATATATCCTTTGTTGGCAATGACAGAGGTCAAACGTTTTCTGTAAGTCTTCACAAGGTTGGCACACACTGTTGCTGGTATGTTGGCCCATTCCTCCATGCACATCTCCTCTAGAGCAGTGATGTTTTGGGGCTGTCGCTGGGCAACACGGACTTTCAACTCCCTCCAAAGGTTTTCTATGGGGTTGAGATCTGGAGACTGGCTAGGCCACTCCAGGACCTTGAAATGCTTCTTACGAAGCCACTCCTTCGTTGCCCGGGCGGTGTGTTTGGGATCATTGTCATGCTGAAAGACCCAGCCACGTTTCATCTTCAATGCCCTTGCTGATGGAAGGAGGTTTGCACTCAAAATCTCACGATACATGGCCCCATTCATTCTTTCCTGTACACGGATCAGTCGTCCTGGTCCCTTTGCAGAGAAACAGCCCCAAAGCATGATGTTGCCACCCCCATGCTTCACAGTAGGTATGGTGTTCTTTGGATGCAACTCAGCATTCTCTCTCCTCCAAACACAACGAGTTGTGTTTCTACCAAACAGTTCTACTTTGGTTTCATCTGACCATATGACATTCTCCCAATCCTCTTCTGGATCATCCAAATGCTCTCTAGCAAACTTCAGACGGGCCCAGACATGTACTGGCTTAAGCAGGGGGACACGTCTGGCACTGCAGGATCTGAGTCCCTGGCGGTGTAGTGTGTTACTGATGGTAGCCTTTGTTACGTTGGTCCCAGCTCTCTGCAGGTCATTCACTAGGTCCCCCCGTGTGGTTCTGGGATTTTTGCTCACCGTTCTTGTGATCATTTTGACCCCACGGGGTGAGATCTTGCGTGGAGCCCCAGATCGAGGGAGATTATCAGTGGTCTTGTATGTCTTCCATTTTCTAATTATTGCTCCCACAGTTGATTTCTTCGCACCAAGCTGCTTGCCTATTGCAGATTCAGTCTTCCCAGCCTGGTGCAGGTTTACAGTTTTGTTTCTGGTGTCCTTTGACAGCTCTTTGGTCTTCACCATAGTGGAATTTGGAGTGTGACTGTTTGAGGTTGTGGACAGGTGTCTTTTATACTGATAACAAGTTCGAACAGGTGCTATTAATACAGGTAAAGAGTGGAGGACAGAGGAGCCTCTTAAAGAAGAAATTACAGGTCTGTGAGAGCCAGAAATCTTGCTTGTTTGTAGGTGACCAAATACTTATTTTCCACCATAATTTGCAAATAACTTCTTTCCAAATCAGACAATGTGATTGTCTGGATTTGTTTTCTCATTTTGTCTCTCATAGTTGAGGTCTACCTATAATGACAATTACAGGCCTCTCTCATCTTTTTAAGTGGGAGAACTTGCACAATTGGTGGCTGACTAAATATTTTTTTGCCCCACTGTATATACATCAACTCAATTCCTAGAGGGAGAGTTAATTTAAATTAAAATACAAAATACTGTAACCCAAACATCAATGCCATAATAAAAATTCTAAATTATTTCTATATACTTGAGAATAATGGTCAACTTCCTGCAATGAAAATTTGGAGTTTACTGTATGAGAAGTATATAAACAATTTCCAGAATAATTTTGGTAATTCTCTGAGATGAATAAACAGCTTTCAAAATGCAAGTATTTGATATCTTTTTGATCAGTTAACTGGTTTTCAGCAGAATAACTGGAATTAGATGTTAAAGAAATGAAAGAATTTGGGATAAAACATAACTATTGGAATTTTGGGGAAAAAAATTGGAATGACTTACTGAAGATTTAGAACTCAAATGAGTGCTATAAGTGTCACTGTCCAAAGCAAAGTTGATAAAGGTGCAAATGCTGTCAGAATGTGTAGATGTGTAGCTGTGGATAAATTTTAAATATTGTGTGGTTGAATGGCTTTGAAGCTTACTTGACATACCGTATCTGTAATGATTGCCTGAATAATGCAACTATGAGTATAGATCTCAAAATTAATGTATGAAATAAGATAATACTTTTGTATTTGAAAAAGAAATTGAATGAACATATTATATAAATAGGGAAAAAACCCTTGTGCAAGAATTTTGTGTATCTTGGTAGAGTGTTAACTGGATGTGCAAATGATAGTTGAAAGGTAGTAAACATAATTTGTTCTATTTTGTGAGGAATGAATGCTTGTTTAGAAAAGCAAAAATGGCTCTGTAGAAGAGTAGTCCAGTTGCAATAACAAATGAGTTACCAAAACAAAGCCATTGCCTATAAGTTGAACAAGTGTGTCTCTGCAAACTGTATTAAGAATACTTCCTTCTGCAGTTCTAACTGGCAAGGCAGATTCAGGAGATAACTGATCCCACACATAGTGGACTTCTAATTCATGTAGGACTTTAAAATCAATACCATAAATTGAGTCTACAAAACTATTGACACTCAGTGTAGATCTTTTAAAATACAATTATTATGAGATCATAATACTATGCACCTATTGGCACCATAAGAACAATATTTTTCAACAATTGAATATAAATTATTGCCAGGAACTTGTAGCAGGAACACTAAACAAAATAGTGAACTCAATCCAGTCCAGCGATGGTGCGTAATCAAACAGTATTCCCAAACTATGAATCTTTTCTTTCAGAAGGAATGCACTCAGTGGTGGGGTTCAAATATGTGAACAACCGGTTCTCTATGTGGATGCTGCTTCCGGAAGTCCATTCTGGGCCTGGGCAACAAAAAATTAGCTACCAGTTCTTCCGAACTGGTGCGAACTGGCTGAATCCCACCACTGAATGCACTCCCACTCTATAATAAGCTGAATCTGATTTTATACTCTTCAGCAACATCTCCATCATATCAGGATTTTATTTTAGCTTGTTAATTGACATATAGCCATAAAACCCAATAATATTCAATATATTAATTGTCCATAAGGGCAATTTTCATGCAGAAGGGATTGTGCATGGACAATTGTCTCTAGAGGAAAATAATTTTCTGGAGAAAAATGCGATATCTAGAATTTGGGTCTATGTTTGCAAGTCCTCTTATTGGAATGTGGTTGTATATACTGTATACTACTATTCAACAGATATTGCCTAGTTTCTAGATACAAAATAAACAAATTATTCAATTTCTTTGACTTCCTTTTAGCTCCATCAAGTGATCAGTGTTTTCAACCTGACAGATTTTGTTTAAAGGGAAGATACCAATTCTTTAAGTTAAAAATGTACTTGTCAATATAATTAATTTAGAATAATATTAATTCAGATAATTACCAATAACTTCTATTTTGTACACTTCATTTTGCATTTACTTCTCAAATGTGAATAGCTATTGCTTGGAAGTCTTGAAAATCCCTTTATTGAAAAATAAAAGTTTTTTTTAACAGGATTATGATAATTAATACTTAGTTTCATGGAATTTATGGGAAACTGTTCTAAACTGCATAAAAATATTGTATCCAGCCATCTCAATATCTGCCAATAAATTTGTTTATCTTTCTATCTGCCTACCTATCAGTTGAAATTTAAAACAGGGCAATAACTTTGAGCCTACTGACACTAATGCAGCATTAGATTAAAAGAATGTTACTTTATATAGGCATAAAAGTAATTTAGAGGCACTTAGAGAAAGCTATATACTTAACATGATTCTTGGCTAGTAAAGACAGGTTGATCCCACTCATTTTGGGATTGCTAATTTGCAGTTAATTAGGAAGATTGATTCTGTTCTGTGATGCATAGTTTCAGCTCCAAATGCATTTTTCTGGTTTCTGTGACACAAGGCTAGTTATCACCATCATGATACAAATATCACTAAACAACACAGATCCTCATAAAACAGCAGCAGATTCTGGCTTTGGAGAATAAATCTGGTAAACATTAATATTTATCTCTCATTCCCTACGGTGAGAAGGTATCATTTGTATTTAAAACAACTCTTCATTTACATTCCACATGAATACATTGCAACAAGAGTTTTATTTAAGAAAAAAAAATAAGGAAATTCTGTCAAACTTGTTAAAAGTTGTTGCTCTGCAGTTATAATAAGAAGCAGCTCTGGTCCCAAGCTCCATGCAATGGACAGGCCACATTGGTCCAAAAGCCAAAAAAAGCCTGAATACTCAAGATATCCTCTATACATCCTGCCTCTCCTACTCCTTTTTATTACATGTAAGACCAGCCGGCCAGCTCAAAGTAAAACAATCTACAACTCATCAAATGATAGAGCCTCCTCTAATATCTCCCCATACAATGCAAAGCCTTTAGAAAGCAGATTTTGTGACTATGGCTTTTAGGCTTTTACTTAAGCAAGAATCCTTAGAGTTGCTGCTATACATACATCTGTATGAATTAAGCCAACTTCTTTCAGACATTCATAGATACATCTGGACTTGTAGAGGTCTTTTATGTCTTGTGTGTAATACAAAGCAAGCTTATTTATTTGAAATGTTCTCTTTAAAATAGCACAATAGAATTACAGTATGCTGGAGACAGAATCTATAAAGTCTCCATTTGTTGCAACTTTGTTAGAGAAAATTACTTGCAGCAAGTGCAAGAAGTCAGCACCAAACATTATTGTGAGTAAATGTAATGGATTCAGTATCAGGTTAATCTTCCTATTACCTGAGGTATACATACATCACACACACACACACACACACTGTACTATTTTTTTCTTTTTCCATTCATAGTCCAAATGGGTTGTAAATAGGAAGCACTCTCTAGATACACAATGTTTTATTATGAAAGGCCCCCAAAGTGTGTGTATAGAGATAAGCATGTATGATATATTGCATTAATTACATGTGCTTTCATTTTGAACATATCTCACTAAAACTAATTATATTTTAATTTTATTTATTTTATTTTAATTTTATGTAGAATTTTGTTTATTTTAATTTTATGTAGAATTTTGTTTTTATCTATGTAGGATTCCTCTTTGGTAATACTTGTAGCTAGTTTTTGTTGAAACCACAGCTGCCTTTATTGTTATAACGTCAAACTGGGATGATCCATGCTTTTGGTTACTGCCCAGAAAATTTCTCCTGACTTGTAAATATGCTTCAAAATTCCCACTAACCAATTAATTTCCATTAGGATTACATATTTTTTTAAAAAAATCCTTCTGACTTCAATATGCTTTTATATTATTTGCAATCATATTATGGGTGCTACTTAATTTGGAAGTCTCTATGGGACATCTATCAGCCTGCTGAATTCAAATCTCATGCTTCAAGGAATCCCTAGGTCAAACTTACTTCAGAATGAATGTGACCTGGGGAAGCCCTGAAGCGTAAGAGATATGAAGGGAGGATCAGTTTAAGGTTGGGAGGAGGAAAAAAAAATCATGTTCAGACGAGGTGTTACTGTTCCCAGACTAGTTTTTCCACCTTAGAGCTATCAATTACCCAAACAATACTTTTCCAGATATTTAGCCTTTCACAGTATCTGTCTGTGTCTAAGGAAAATTACTACTTCAATCTGAAATGCTTTTAAGTTGCAACTGTAAATATTAATCATGAAGAGCAATAAAAAAAATATTAAAAGGGAGAGTGGATAGCAAAGTTGTGTGGCGAGTAGTAGGTGAAACATAACATTGTTAGCCATTGCTTAAAATGGAAATGTATACATCTATAGTAATTGATTGATATTCACTGTGTTTTTTATTTATACCATTCTATGAATGTTAAAACATCTGGCTGTAATAAATGAGAATAGCCTATTGTTAAAGAGCAAATTCATCCCTGCTGGACTACAACAAATCATTATCAGGTTTGAGCATAATTAATTGAAAAAAGATACTGTTCAGACATATAGTTTTATTGGATGAGATTTGTGATTTTCAGATATGTTAATGTTGTTTTGATATATATTGAGATATCAAGGTAGGATAAAAAACCTGCACTATTTTATGCATGCATACTATTTATATTTGTGTAGCACAAGCACATGTAAATCTTTAAAATGACAGCTAAAACTACTGGGTAATACATAGTCAATTCTTGGAAAGAAAGAAGCTTTATGTCTATAATATGATTGATCCCTTTCTACTGGTTATATAATATACTATGTAAAAATACATCTGTCTTAACGTAGCATTGCTGAGATTTTGAATCTAGAAACAACCTTGCAGTAGAGGCAGAGTGACATTTTGAAAATAAAAAGGGGGGAAAATGAAACATACTTTCATTTGAAAGTAAAAAAAATTGCCAATCAGAAAGAACATAAGCAAATATATCTTTTATTTGAAGATAAAAAGGAGCAGAAACTAGATAGAGAAAGAAAAAACCTGTGGCAAAAAAAAAACAGATGATGCAGTTTTTACGAATAAGCAGCTTAATGTATCTTGGCACCCACAGTAAGCCTTGTAGGAGCTCAAAGTGCCTTAGGCAATCTGTGAGCAGAATAGCAATTTTATTACTTTGTCATTAAACCAATTTCACAGCAGTATTGTTTGTTAATGAGCAGCGGCAAACGAGCGAAGATGTCACACACTGGAATAGCAGTGAGATTTGTGACCCAAGCTCAGAGCACTAGGAAGGAAAGACCATGGCTATAAAAAAGGAAATACTTTGGGATGAAATGCAAAGTCTATACAGCGGAGCTGGTGTTTATGAGCTACCATTTTGCTAAGAGCTGTGAGAGAAATAAAGGTCTGGAAATATGCAGTTAAAACAGGGCCTATAAAATTAAAACCAAATTAAAGCATAGCAGAGGATTACTGCAGAGGTTGTACTCTACAACATACATCTTAAATGATGAAGTAAAATTTAAATCAGTTTTGTTTCAGTTCCACAGGTATTTATGAAATTAAATAATACAGTAACAAATCCCCAAACAAAAGCAGCTGGTTCTCATAATTCTGCGAGTTCTTATTCATAAAATGTGAATCTCTTTCAAACATTCTGCTTCCCAGTTTATAATTAGAAATGCACCTTTGGTCTACAGACAGAATTTATATTTAAACATATGCTTGCATGTGAATACTGCTACGTGAATACATAGCAGCAGCCAGGCCCTTTTTCTAAACAGTGAATGAAAATCATACAGCACAGATAGATTGTGCGAAACCGAGTGCTGCATCATTTGATGGGTTGTGGGTTTGTTTATTGTTTTGAGCCAGCATGTTGGTCTTACAAAGACACTGGAAGACAGCCTTGAGGGATACAAGAAACAGTGCCAAGGAGGCATATTATTGAATCCCTGCAAGGCATCCCGAGGTGAGTTTGCTGCCTGAGCTATCTTTCCATGTTTATACATAGGGAAAACTAGTGCAAGTAGTGAGATAAATGGATCATCATATCTGACTTGGTAAGGAAGAAGGTGTAAGAGGCTAGGAAGGGGATTCGCCCACCATTTTGTTTCCTTGCTATATTGAGAAGGAAATGTTTTTGCTGTTTGAGCTTGCTTCTGAACAAACTCATTTCTTTCCTTTAGTAAAACTCCATCCAATAGGTTGTAATTAAGTTTATCTTAATTATTATTCTGTGAAAATATAGCTATGTATCAAATACTGCACTTCACTGTCCATAGCCATTTTTGTTCACCTACATTCCCCACCTTTACATTTCTAAGTATATCCCAACTAGTAATATATTGTATTGCAGTCTCGCTATAGGATATGATTTGAGTATATTGCAAGGAACGCATAAGGCATGTTGGGAAGGGATTGGGAGATAAAGGTATAAGAAGAGTCAGAGAATGTAGAGAAACCAAACAATGCAAGTCCCTGTACTTCATAAGAACATTGATATTTCCTACTAGAAATTAACATTCTGGGACACATGCTTTTATACTTTGATAACTCATAACACATTTTCAGCTATTTAAACTTAACTCAGCAAAGAGGATATGGCAGGAAGTGCTTACTGCTGAGCAGTAGGCAGTGCTCAAAGCGCTGGAAGCTTGTTTTAAGACTGTTTTCTGCCTGACAGGCCAAGACCCCTAGACAAATCACTGGCTGGGTAGTTGGCAGCCATTCAAAGCTGGTCCTTAGCCAGCAGTATTACTAGATAGCCAGACAGATCAATTCACTTTTACATTCCTGCCATTATTTATAGCACACTGTATATCTGCTCTTGCTTATGAACTAATGATTAGCAAATACAGTGCTCATAAAGCATAAGGATTTTATTTTGGAAAGGACTTTCTGCTGCTGATATTGCAGATAGTTTTACAGGTTAGGTAGGGAGCCACAAGAAGGGTTGAAAAGGCATGACTTGTGAAGCATTTCTTCCTTTGAAAAGGATGTGCATGTCCCTATTTTCCTGTAATCAAGTAAGGTACAAAGGAAGTTGAATGGTATGTTTGAAAAGTATGAGTTTCTGCATCTGCTTTTCCACATTTTCAGCATTTCAACAAAAAATAGAAAAATGTTTATGAAACATTATCTTTTATTTAGTTTCTATAATACTAATCATCATATTGATTAAAGTTTTTGTTTCCTTTCAACTACAAGGCTTCTGGATTTGGAATTTAAAAATACCCATCTTTGTATTTTAGAATAAAGGAATAGTCTATTTAACATGAACTAGGCAGTAGTTTGGTTGCCAGATATATAAATCTATTAAAGAAAAACATTAAAAACAACTGATCTGTTATAGAACATTAAAACCAATAGGGAAAATAGGTGTTACTTATTACTAACCACATTTAACTGGGATGGCATTGTGCACAACATTTTGTACCTTCATGCATAAAATTACACTAAAATTTGAGAAAGTTTATAACTTTTATCAGACTTCAATAATTGAACAAATAACAATCAAGACCATTTAGCTGTTTAATATTTTCATACTCAATATATCACAGTATATCCGCTGTCTTTCCTTTACACTTACCAAATGTGGGCTTTAAATGGCCAAAGCTAATCAGTTTCTAATCTTACAAGCATCTGTCAAAGCAGAAAGCGTAGCAATTCATCTCTGATCTTGTACTGGTCTTCAGATGGAATAAGATGCAATGAGAAATTTTCTTGTATCCAAGTGCCTGTGGAGGTAAGCACAGCTGCAGGGAGTAACCATCACCCTTTGAACCTAAATATGAGAATTTACAGATGTTTTTCTCATGTATAAAGTACTAATCTCATGCTGCTTCTGAATCCCTCCATTATGAAATGTAAATTAGACCATGATCTGTCCCTTGTCTAAGCTAAGGTTGATGATAACTACAGACTTTGCTTAACTACCATGAATTATGACTTGACATGCATTCTTGTTATGCCTTTTAATGCAGCTTGCTAAACCAGAAGAAGCAGCCAATGTTGACCCATTGAGAGAAGGATATCTTTCAAGAGCCTCTGAATATAAGAAAAAAATCAATAGATGTTTATAAATTTAAGTAGTTGTACATGTGCTTATGTTCTTTTCAGATTTCAGGGCAGTGTACGCTAAATTATCATAATAAAACTACAGTAAGAAAAGCCATTAAAATTAGCTTTTAACAAGCTTAAATGTCCAAGTACAATACAATATATAGGTAACAGGTAAAGGTTTCTCTGTCCAGTTGTGTTCGACTCTAGGGCACAGTGCTCATCTCTGTTTCTTGGCTGAAGGAGCCAGCATTGTCCAAAGACATTTTCCATGGTCATGTAGCTAGGATGGCTATACGCCAAAGGTGCATGAAACGCTATTATCCTCCCACTGAAATGGTACCTATTATGTATGTATGTATGTATGTATGTATGTATATGTATATATGTATATATGCAATATATATAATATACAATATATAGTATGATATCACATACAAATATATTTTTGTACTTCTAAAAAGATTATTTGAGATCAGACAGCTTTGTTAGGAATGCTGTTCTATTGCTGGGATCTCATAATCTACCTGAACATCAATATGAACTCTCAAATTTATTCATTTTATACTCTATGTGGTGCGCAGTAAGCAAAAATCTGAAAAGAAACAACACAAAGAACGTAACATAAACTGGTCTTTAAATTAATAAACAGAAGTCAACCAACTATAGGCCGAAGCCCTTTTAAAATAAAATGGTCACTATACAAAAAGAGAGTTGGTGCCAGCAATTCCTCTTGGGACAGTGAATGTGTGGGCTATTACAGAAAAATTCTGTTGTCTTGTCCTAGCCTATGAATTGCAGAAGTTGGGGCAGGGTTATCAGCAAGCCTTTTCTTGATGGCCATGCTGAATGAGCAGAATCTATTTGATAAGGTGGTTGTTGATACAATATATCCCAACAACTATATAAAGCATTATAGATAATAATAATAATAATAATAATAATAAAGTTGGAAGGGACCTTGGAGGTCATCGAGTCCAACCCCCTGCTCAGGCAGGAAACCCTATACCATTTCAGACAAATGGCTGTCCAGTCTCTTCTTAAAAACTTCCAGTGTTGGAGCATTCACCACTTCTGGAGGCAGGTTGTTCCACTGGTTAATTGTTCTATAAGTCAGGAAGTTTCTCCTCAGTTCCAGGTTGCTTCTTCCTGATAGTTCCATCCCAGTACTTCTGTCTGCCCCAGGAAGCCTTGGGATAATAGCTTGACTCACTCTTCTTTGTGGCAGCCCCTGAGATATTGGAATACTGCTATCATGCACCCTAGTCCTTCTTTTCATTAAACTAGAAATACCCAATTCCAGCAAACGTTCCTGATATGCTTTAGCCTCCAGTCCCCTAATCATCTTTGTTGCCCTTCTCTGCACTCTTTCTAGAGTCTCAACATCTTTTTTACATCGTGGTGACCAAAACTGGATGCAGTATTCCAAGTGTGGCCTTACCAAGGCATTGTAAAGTGGTATTAATACTTCACGTGATCTTGATTCTATCCCTCTGTTAATGCAGCCCAGCACTGTGTTGGCATTTTTGGCAGCCGCAGCACACTGCTGGCTCATATTTAAGTGATTGTCCACTAGGACTCCGAGATCCCTCTCACAGTTACTACTATTGAGCAAGGTACCCCCTATACTATACCTGTACATTTGGTTTTTCTTGCCTAAATGTAGAACCTTACTTTTTTCACCATTGAATTTCATTTTGTTAGATAGCGCCCAATCTTCAAGTCTGTCCAGGTCCTCCTGTATCTTAAGCCTGTCTTCTGGAGTGTTGGCTATTCCTGCCAGCTTGGTGTCATCCGCAAATTTGATGAGTTCCCATCTATCCCCTCGTCCAAATCGTTGATGAAGATGTTGAAGAGCACTGGCCCCAGACAGAGCCCTGGGGCACCCCACTGCACACTTCCCTCCATGTAGATGCGGTTCCATTGAGGACCACACGCTGAGTACGGCCGGTCAGCCAGCTACGAATCCATCTGGTGGTGATGCTGTCTAACCCACATTTTTCTATTTATCAAGTAGTAGGTTGTGATCTACTTTATCAAATGCCTTACTGAAGTCCAAGTAAATTATATCCACAGCATTCCTCTGATCCACTAATTTTGTCACTTGGTCAAAGAATGCAATAAGGTTTGTCTGGCATGATCTGTTTTTGACAAACCCATGTTGGCTTTTAGTAGTGATTTTGTTTGCCTCTAGGTGTTCGCTGATTCGTTGTTTGATTATCTTTTCCAGAATCTTCCCAGGTATTGAGGTCAGGCTGATAGGTCTGTAATTTCCTGGGTCCATTTTTTTCCCTTTTTTGAAGATGGGAACTACATCAGCTCTTTTCCAGTCCTCCGGTAATTCCCCAGTGCTCCAGGATCTTTGAAAAATATAGTTCAATGGTTCTGAGATCACATCTGCCAGTTCCTTGAGAACCCTGGGGTGTAATCCATCTGGTCCTGGTGATTTGAACTCGTCTAGGCTGGACAGGTGCTCACTTACCGTTTTCTTGCCTATCTTAACTTGCATTTCTATTCTGTTTTTATGGCACTATTTTTGGTAGGTTGGTCTGTTTTTTCCCTTTGTGTAAAGACAGATGCAAAAAATGAGTTAAATAGTTCTGCTTTCTCCCTTTGCTTGTCACCTTTTTGCCACTTTCACCCACTAGTGGACCAATCAATTTCCTTCACTTTTTCTTGTTTTTTACATGTTGAAAGAAGCTTTTTTTGTTATTTTTGACTTTGGTCGCAAGCCTTAGTTCATTTTGAGCCTTAGCTTTCCTCACTTCATCTTTGCAGGCTCGGGCTATTTGCTGATATTCTGACTTAGTTATGTGCCCCTCTTTCCACTTTCTATACTTGTCCTTTTTATCTTTCAATTTACCAGAGAGTTCTTTATGCAGCCATGCTGGTTTCTTTTGAGAGCTGTTATTTTTCCTCTTTGTTGGTTTTGTTCTAGACTGCTTTATTATCTCACTTTTCAAAATTTCCCAAGCTTCTTGAGTTGTTTTCCCCTTGAGGATTCTCATCCATGGAATCCTTCCCAAACCCTCTCTAAGTTTATTGAAATTAGCTCTCTTAAAGTCCAAGACTCTAGTTTGACTGTGTTCTATTGCTTGTGCTTCCATAATGTTGAATTCCAATATTGCATGATCACTTCCTCCCAAGGTTCCTTTGGCTTCAACACCTTCTATCATTTCATCCCTGTTAGTGAGAATTAGATCCAAAATGGCTAATCCCCTAGTTCCCTTCTCTACTTTTTGGGAGACAAAGTTGTCTGCTAGGTTTGCAAGGAATCTGTTTGATCTTCCACTTGGTGCAGAGTTTGTCTCCCAGTTGATGTCAGGGTAGTTAAAGTCCCCCATTACTATTGTGATGTGCTTCCTACATACCTTAGTTAGCTGACTAGCAAAAAGTTCATCTATTTCCTCTGTTTGGTTGGGTGGCCTGTAGTATACACCTATGGCAATGTCATTTCCCCCCCCTTTTATATTGACCCAAATGCATTCAAGACAGTTTTCATCATTGTTGTGCTCTAGTTCTGTAGAGATGTAGTTATTTCTTACATATAGAGCAACTCCACCTCCTCTTTTATTTGGTCTGTTTCTTTTAAATAATTTAAATCCCTCTAGCCTTGTGTTCCATTTGTGGGTTTCATCCCACCATGTTTCTGTAATGGCAACAATATCATATCTGCCCTCATTAGCCTGAATTTCTAATTCACCCTGTTTGCTGTTCATACTCTGTGCATTGGTATATAGACATTTGAGTCCTTTATGACTGACCCTGTGTTTACTTTCTACGTAACCTGTGTGGTGCCTGAGTTCCCCTATTGTCTTACCACCTATTTGGTTAGTGCACTTTGTGTGGCACTTGCTATTAGAAGCTTGATTTTGCTTGACAGCAAGGTTGATATTCTTGTCCACACACACATCTATGTTACATGCACTGATAACCCTATAATTGTTAGATTGCCGGGGACAGGGATGTTCTGTATCAATTAACTCACTGTCCCCGCTGTTTAGTTTAAATATTCCTCCAGAAAATCTGTGAATTTATAGCCGAGTAACTCAGTCCCTATCTTTGATGGATGCAAACCATCTCTTTTGTACATTTTTTCATTAGACCAGCTACAGACATCGTGACTAATATATAATAAACAACACTTTGCATGAAAACCTATTGTCAGAGAGTATAACAATAAATCTAATTCTGTAACAGCTTCACCACCATATTCTGAACAGTTATAGCTTCTGAATCATCTTTAAAGGCAGCCCCACAGAGAGTAGTCCAGTCCTATGATATTCAGAATATGAGGAACTAATGCTAGGACATCCTATTGTGATACTGCTGTAACTATTACCCCACCTACAGTCAGATGAAAATCCTCAAACCATAGCTTTCACCTGCCATTCTGACAGGAACATACAGGGCTGATCTGGAGAAAATAGGAAGAAGGAGTATTATGTATGTTCACCACCTTCAGTTACTTATAAAGTAATAAAGGTTGGAATAAAAAAAATCTAATGAATAAACAATGAGTCCAAGAGATTCTAAAATCATGGAACCCTTCCTGTGGCCCAAGGAAAAAAAAAGAGAGTCATACACAATGTGCAGAATAAGAATTGTAATAGCCACTATGTAGGAAAGACAGATAGCAGACTCCTTAATCTCACAACACATGAAGATGCAATCATAGTTTCAACTGGGAATCTGTGAGCATTCTAAATCAATCTAAATCCAAAATTATTAGGGAATTCCTGGAACTCTGACATTGAAACAAATCAGTAGACTTATACAAATAAACCATATTTACACACTATTGAAGAGAGACAATAAAAAAGACCAGATATATCCTCTCCAGCAATCTACATCAAAATAAATAGGAATTAAAAACAGACAAACAATCAAGTAGAAAACAGTATCCTAATCAAGGAACTATCAAGGAGAAAATCCAACCCCGCCAACACTGGCAGGGCAAGCTACTGTATTTTATCTAGCTGGATAATAAAATGTCTTCAAGCAAACAACCAAACTCAGAAAGCATGAAGAACTCCACAATATATCATTAACGTTGGTTTGTGCCATCAGTGATACTTCTTTTTTTGTTGAATGTCCCCATTTTAAAGAACTGCAGCTTTAGAAATTAATAAAAATGTAAATAATGCTTCATTTTAAGCTTTAAAACTTTTATATTTATATTCCAGTATTTCAAAACATAAAATTCTCCTTTAATAATATAAACATTTCAACACTTCAATATATTTTCAGCATGTTAGTTGGGAAAGAGGCATAACAATATTTTTACTTGTTGCTGCTCTTTGCAAAAAGTGCTGGTTTTCCACTGAAGCAGAAAAAGATTATGTTAGCTGCTGTAAATGCAAATTCTAGACCAAGCAAAACTGGAATTTCAGCAGGCTGTGCAAACAGTGAAAAGGCCAGCATTGTTCAGCTTATTTTGTTGATAAAGATGTTAGCACAAAAGGGGCTGGAAGAATCTGTATAAATTTCTGGAAAACCTTCTATTTTAGAAGCTGTTAGTCTAAAATACTGTGTGGCTTAAAGTTCAGCCAAGCTAAACACTGTGGTAACAAACATTCTGTTTACATATTATCAGGAATAAACTACCATTAAAAAGATGAGCAAGAAAGAAATCTGTCATTCTTTTCAATCTTGGACTTTATCTTAACTTTAACCTGATGCTGCAGATATTTTCTGTTTTTAAAATATACAATGTAAAATATTAAAATATCAAATAAACATATGAACTAATATAGGGGTCCCCAACCTGTGGGCCATGGCCCACTACAGGGGTTTGCAAGCGGACCATGGAAATGGCCGGCGAGCATGTGCGCATGCACATCCTTGCTTGCATGAGCAGCAAGAAAGCATGCATGCTCTCTATTTAAGTGGCAGGTTCGTGTGCATGCCACTACCACAAATGGAGCTGCATCCGCACATTTCCTGGTCGCTCGCAGGGAACCATCCCCTCCCCCCCACTGGCAGAAAGCCGGAAACCTTGGGGAACTCTGAACTAACAGATCTTTTTTTTTTTAACAAGTTTTATTAATTTTTCCATTTTGTTTTGAACAAAATATTTAGGAAACAATGTGGGGATAGGGTAATCAATCATCTTAAATCAAAAACATACATTCACAAATCAGCAATTGTCTAAAATCAAAAAGATACATTTACTAGTCAGGTTAACTCCTTGGAGGTTCCCTCTCTCTTTCCCTCCATTAATATAACATATTCAGGTTAATACATTTCTAGGTAAATTTCAATCCGTCCATAAAGTTTTTTCAATCACATTTTACCTATAAAAATTCCAAGTCCTGTTTTTAAGTTTAACTACATTCCAATTACCACATTCCAATTTAACATTAATTAAACGTACTATTTATATTTCAGGCATCCCTAATTTCCCTAATTACATAACATAACCATTATCATGTCTACAATAATATTCCAACAATTACCTTCTCATTCTATTGTTTCCATTCCATTAGAAGATAAATATCATATCTAACATAAACCTCTTATCTTCCAAAAAAGGAATAAAAAATAATAAGGTAAAAAAGAAAATGTATATCTTTACACTATTTCTACCATGTATAATCTTAATAGGTACACATTTAAAACATTTTTCATTTCACCATTCCAAACTATATTCTCAATTATAAATCTGAATCCTAAATATTAAATCAATCCCCACATCCATTCCGTTATTTTCATTCCATTACAAATAGATATACCTATGGTAAACATATTATCTCCATAAAAAAGAAAGGATAAAAAATAGAAATAAAATAAAAGAGAAAATATATACCTTCTTACTCTATTTCAACCATATATAATCAAGATAGGAATACATTTAAAACATTTTTCATTTCAAAATTCCAAATTATAATCTAACCAATAATTCCCTCACAGTTATAAATCTAAATCCTAAGCTAGATCAGTCCCAGTTTTATTTTTCATCTCAGTTACTATTAATTCAGACCATATCTCTAAAAAAAAACTTTTTTAGCCATCAAGTATAGATTTAAGTCCCATTTTTAAATCTGACTCTAGCTTTCTTTTTGAGCCAGGCCGGTTTCCATAAAAGAGCCACTATGTCAATAGATCTCGTTGTTTTGTTTACGATATTCATCCTCAATTCAATCTGGTCTTGTGTCTGTTGTCCTTCTTCCATTGTCATCTGGGTGACGTAGTCAATTTTATCTAGTGTTATAGTTATTAGTTGGTTGTCCAGGATGTTATAGTTCTGATATTCGATGGATTGTAGATAGAATTGTCTGGAATCCTCTTTGATAGTGATAAGTTCTTGTTCTGTTGATTTTTGGTTTATGAAGAAATCAGCTGAAGTCTGGGTGTCAATTTGTGATTTTGAGGCAAAGGCTTTTTCGTAGTTAAGTTGTAAATAAAATTCCTCGGTCTCATGTTGTACATCGGGTTGAACACAAACCTCTATGGTATTGATCTGTTCCTCAGTTTGTAGTTCTGGGGAGTCATCTTTAGTTTCCCTCCTGAAGTATATATTCTCAGTAAATTCCAAGATTTTTTCCAATATAAGGTTGTAGTCAAGCTGTGGTATTTTAGTGGAGGCTGTGCTTAATAACAATCAGCAGTCCACCTCCACACAGCTGCTTTTTTGTGATAATTTGAAGGCCAAGTTATAGTCATAATCAAAAAATAGTACAGCTGTAATGTCAATTTTCACCACAAGATGTCCCCAGTAGGCTGTAAAGTATTTTTCCAGATAGTATTTTTTTCCAATTAAGAGAACAAGAGCAACAATAAAAAAAAATATTGTTCAGTTTAATAAGTAGATAAAAAAAAAGTTCAATAAGAGAAATTTTTCGGGAACCAGAGTACCCAAAAGTAAATATAAAAAATAATCAAAATAGATTAGTTATAGTTTCAAGGCTTGTAGTCCCACATGCACAAACGCTGCTTCATAAAATTGGGAAATAGTTCAGGGGCTTTCACAGGAGAATAATTAGGGTAGAGAGAGGAAAGGAAAAGTCTCACCCGGATCTTCCACGGTGGTTCTTTGACGCTTAGATGTTGTTTGACTTGCAGTTGGTGCAGCTAGATGATCGGCCATGTTAATGGCCGATCTTTTCCCTGTCGTCCCAGAACAGCTGTCTCAGACCGCGGAAGGTGCTGCCGCGCCCGCCGCAGTCAATGAGAGTCCTCTCCAGTGGTAGTCGCCCCTCCAGGACGACTTTCGACCCTGTCCGGGGTCTACCGGCGGAGGGAAACCGGCCGGCGAAGAGAGAAGACTCTTCGTACGACCGCCAGTGCCGCGACATGGAACCGGAAGTCTGAACTAACAGATCTTAAATTCTTGCCAGCAGTCTTGCCTACACTTCAAGTTGCAAAGCTATATAACACCCTAATCAACAATAGCCATGCAATTCTCATTACATTTTTGGAGAGTTCTCCTTGTAAAAAGATTATGAGTAGATTATATGATTGAAAGAAAAAAAAACTTGTGTGTATTGACAAAACTGTTAATCTTTATTTGAGATTAATGTAATTTATGAACATGCCAGAATAAAGAAGAAACAGAATTAAGGAAAAGTGTGAGGAAAGTAAGGAAGTAAAAGAGGAGAGGAATTATGACATGGAAAAGAATTAGAACTATATTATTCACAATATAGTAATGAAAATTTTCTACAGGCAAAATAACCTAAACTATAAAATGTGGTATGAAGTCACAAAAATAATTATATGTGTAGAAAACTAGTACAAAATAGTTAAAATGAGCAGAAATTTCATATGCCTGATAGTATATAGAATTTTAGCTTTCAGTAGTTTTAAAACAATTTTAAGATCTTCCTAAATTCTTCATCCTCATAAGGCTTCTGCCACTGAGAATTTGTAGATAACTTGGAATGCACCACATGCAAATTGCTTCACCAGCTCTTTTAATGGGTTTGCAAAAGCTGCTTGGAGAGCAAGCTGTTGGGTAACTAAGTCCCTAGAGACTGTATAAATCTGGCCTTCAGTAGCTAGCCCCAAGGCAGATAGGAAGTCTCTGCCAAAATCTAAACCAGTCTCCTGATTCCCTGTCTAGTGTATTGAACACTATGCAGTACTTCCATTCTTACAGTTACCTTGTCTGAAGTCAGTGCAGCAAGTAGTAATGTTTAGTGTCATCCATATACAAAAAGAATAATACTTTGCATTTGCCAAATGTTGTTAAAACATCACCTAATTAAACATTGTAACCAAAGTCTGGAATTTCATAACTGTAAAAACTGTGTGTTGGGAGCATATGCTGATATACACTTTTCATATACAGTACAGATAAAATGCATAGAATATATCAAAATATGTTAAGTATAAAAACATAAAAATAGCATAAAAGGCATTATGTTTCAATTTTTTGTTATAAATAAAGTGTTGTATTGTTTCACTTTCCAGTTTTCCTGAAAAGTCATGCAGAGTATATAATACTTAGACTGAATTATTGAAAACTGGTATTTAATGTTATTATCCAAGTTTGGATAGTATCTATCATGCTAGCTTAATGTCTTTCTGTGAGTGTAATATGTGCAGATGAAATAATTTATTTGGAATTTGTTTCATTATAATTGATTACAGTTGCCTTTGGACTATAGATAGTCCCAGTCTATGACCATTCATTCAACGACCATTCGAAGTTACAGTACATTGAATGGACTTATGACAGTCCCCAAAGATATGGCTGTTGCCGTGCCCCCATTGTCTTGTGATCAAATTTGGGTACTTGGCAGCCTGCCTACACTTATGACTGCAGGCACTTTTCAACTCCCTCCACTCACTTATTTCCCTCCCTTCTATAGCTTTTTGGGTCCTGCACTCTTCAAACCCTGATGTCCTAGCTGACCTTTGCCATCGTCTTGTTCCCTCTACTGATGAAACATGTTCAGTCTGCCCCTTTGCGAGGCAGCTGGTTGCATGAAACTTTCTTCCCCAAGTCCCCAACACTGTGGTTTCCTCACAAGACCTGAGGAAGATGGCCTCAGGTGACCAGCAGCTACTTAGTGAAGAGCCAGGGCAGGCTCATCTTGTTTTCAGTGGGAGCAGCAGGAGGAAGAAGATGATGATGAAGTTCAATTGGAGTGGCAGAGAGCAGAGAGGCGGGGGCCTCAAAATGCAGCAAAGTGAGGATGACTGCATCTGAGACTACCAGTAGTTACGGATTTACACCATGCTGTTGAGTTGGGCTGGGATGGTCTTATGAATTGTCTTCATGATTTATTTATAAATTAAATTTATAGGCTACCCAACTCATAGCAGTTCTTTAAAAGTTTACAGGATAGATTGCAGAGCATGAGGTGTGTGTTCACGTTTCCACTGGAGCTCATAAAGTTATCATTTTTTGAACTTTTTCTAATGCTCAGTACTAGGATATGTACAGAGATGGATGTTCTTGACTGTAAACATAATTCTGGTGTAGATTTGATATATGGAAGATTCTTAATTAGATCAGTTAGCTATGCCTGTCCATACTTGTAGGTGGATTATTAGCTTTTAGACAGGTAGGAAGCAACAGGTGAAACTAGGGAAAATTACATTTAATACCCAGGCAATTAGCAAGGTGCCCCTCAGGGCTGTAGGCTCTCTCCATTGCTCTTCTCTCCATATACCAATGACTGCATGTCTGCTAAAGTAGTGAAGTTTGCAGATGATACAACAGTCATTGGTCTCATTTGAGATGGTGATGTGTCTGCATATAGGCAGGAGGTTGAACAACTAGCCCTGTGGTACAGCCGGAACAATCTGGAAATGAACATGCTTAAAACTGTAGAGATGAGATAGATTTTAGGAGGAGACCTTTTATTCTACCATCTCTTTACTACATTCAACAGTACAGTATTAGCAGTAGAATCCTTCAATCCTTGGGTTCCATAATCACTCAGGATTTTACATGGAAACGTAACATTAGAACCATCATTTAATCATTTTATTGGAGGACTAGAAGACCTCCAAGGTCCCTTCCAGCTCTATTCTGATTGTATTGTAAAAGACACAACAAAGAATGTTCTTCCTGCATCAACTGAGGAGATTCAGATTTCCCCAGGAACTGTTGATACAGTTTTACAGAGGAATTAATGAGTCTCTCATCTGTACTTCTATAACTGTCTATAACTGATTTGGTACAGCAAGCAAACAGGACAGGTACAGAATCCAACCGATAGTTAGGATTGCAGAAAGAACAATTGCAATCAACCTGTCTTCCATAGAAGATCTGTATATTGCACAGGTCAGAAGGAGGGCTGAGAAAATATCTACAAAGACCTCACATCCTGGACATAAACTGTTTCAACTCTTTCCCTCAGAATGCTGCTGTAGGGCATTGCATGCCAAAACAACTAGACACAGGGACAACTTCTTCCCTCACATCATCACTCTGGTGAACACCTTATTCTCCCAGTACTGTCTAATGTCTATGTACATTTATCCATGTTGCATGGCTGTAGCATTATTATTATCTTCTTATTTTCTTTACTATCCCCTCTTTTTGGTATTATTATGATTATTATTACTCTGTTGCTTTGCATGTACACTGAAAGCGTCTGCATCAGAGACAAATTCCTTGTGCGTCTAATCACACTTGGCCAAATAAAGTCTTCTCTTCTCTTCTCTTCTCTTCTCTTCTCTTCTCTTCTCTTCTCTTCTCTTCTCTTCTCTTCTCTTCTCTTCTTTTGTTCTGCTGCATGTAAGAATTCTTACATTCTTGGGGGCAATGAAAGTATATTGAACAAAGTTACAATTTAAAACAATTTCTAAATATGAAGTATATGATAAGTGCTGATGTCTTCACTTTCAAAAAGTTAAGATTTTCTCATTTCTATAACATTGTGTAGTTTTAGTTTGTCTACTACATACATCATTGTTATCTGACAGATTTACTCAGCATTATTATTTTCCCACTTTAAAAAAAGTTATAGGTAGTTTAAAGTTTAAAGGTACCATAGTGCTGAATGGTTATGGTAGTTATGTTTGATCATCTAAATTCCAGCTATCCAGCACCGCAGCTGTCACATCGCAATCTGGGTGCTTGGCAACCAGTTTGCATCTAAATGTTTGCAGCATCCCATATTGATATCAATATCAATACATATTATTACAAGTAACTCAAGGTGCCAAACATATGCAACACCCCTTCCTCCTCTTATTTTCCACACAACAATCCTGTGAGGTGAGTTGGGCTGGGAGATAGAGTGATTAGCCTAAAGTCACCCAGTTGTCTTTCATGCTATGATGGGATTAGAACTCACAGACTCCCAGTTTCTACCCTGATGCCTTAACTACTAAAGCAAATTAGCTTCTATGTCATGTGATCACAATTTGCAACCTTTCTTGCCAGCTTCCCATAAGTAAAGACAATGGGGAAGCCAGCAGGGAATGTGGCAGCTTGCTCAGGTAAGTCTCCCCTGCTCAGACACTCTTGTGTCACACCTTGCTGGCCACTCAAACATCATTCCTAAGCCTTTCTGCGCTCACCCTGTGTTTCCCCAGCCACTCACACACCCTTCCTGAGACTTGCTGCCCTCACACCACACCTTCTACTTATGTACCTCACCCAGCCTCTCCCACTTGGCAGCAGCCACTTACCTGCCTGCCAGCCTGCTTGCAAATTACTTGTGACTTCTAATTTCTTTCCGGCTTCCCCACTAACTGTTGGAAGATAGCAGAAAGTTACGAGTAGGTGCTTGCTTAACAACACAATTCCTACTTAGTGACAACAATGGGGACCTCAGGGATTGCCATTACTAAGTTATGCAGCAATGTGACATCACACTTTATGCCACATCCCATAGCAATTAAGATTCCTATCCCAATTGCCATTGTAACTCGAGGATAAAAATTTGTAGCATAGTTCTCTATATACTTTTTCAGGAGCAAGCTTATCCCCAAGAAAATACACCATAGGATTTCACCTATTGATTAATAGAAAGTATGTTGATTAGAAATGCAGAGCAAGTCACCTATTTCACTATGGTACATAAAACAGACTAAATACTTGCTTCCCAGTCCTAATGTTCTCCAGAGGATCTCACTATATTTTGTAGATTTAGTGTTCTTTTCTTCCTTCTTACAAGAAGATCTGTTATTATAGTGTGTATATCTTCCTATAATTATTTCTTAATTAAAATGTAATGGGATCAGAATGAAGAACAAAGCCTCTATAGTACTGCTTTTCCATACATAAGCATTTACTATTTTTAAATTATGTAATTCTGTATGCTCCTGTCTGATAGTACTTTTCTATAGCAATATTTTAAGTGGAAGAGTGAGACAGTGAAATACCTGTCATTGCCACTAACAATTCTAATATTTATCTTTGATCCTTCTTGACATTATTGGCAATCATAAAATAAGCACTTACAAATAATCTTTAAAGGACAATCCTAAAAAATCCGGGACTTATTTTTATTTTTGTTTCCTTCAATATAAGAATCTATGACTATCAGATATATTAGTCATACTTACTACATTACACTGTTTTGTTTTCTGGTAACAGACCTGGGAATTTATATATTCACTCAGTTATTTTTAACGGTTTATGTCTCTTGCTGAACAAATAGATTTTTTGCATTGCGTGAAATTCAGGTTTCTCTTTTAGAATTTTAAAGATGTTTTTCTTAATTATAATATGACAGAATATATGTGTGTAAGCATATAAATATCTTTACATTTTTCAATAATAATTAAAATGGCTAAACTTTAAAATCACTGCTATGATTTAAAACAGTTTTTAAAAATGCCATTTCATCCTAATGTTAAAGTATAGTGGAAAAACAGTAAGTTAATTGCTTACTTAGGAACATAGCAAGCTACAGAATGCTAGATCAGAATACTTATTTAATCTTATTAGTGTACTTTAATTTGAGTTTCTTCAGAATCTCAGCCCGAGATCTTGCACATCATTTGTTCCTTTTCCCTTTAACCTGGAACCTTTTTCATACAAACAAGGGCTATCAGTCCTAATCTCCAAAAATGCAGGTAGCCATTATATGGCAGCAAAGATATATTGTACAAAATTATTTACTGCCTTCTAATGGTGGTTAGGATTTTTGCAACCTTGATCTAATAGCCTAATGCAAAGTACATTCTCTAAAATTGAGACTCTGTTCCTTCATTGCTTTCAAATATTGTCATGAAAGAAGAGAACATTCAAATGCACTTTTAAGGTATGTATACAAACACTTTAGATAAACTAGAAAATTTAGTCCTCTCCATTTAAAACATAAGGAAATTATTTTCTATAAAATGGTCTTGTCACATTTTTCTTCTGTCACTTGCAAATGTTGTCAACGGAACTATTAATTAGCTAACAAGAAAACACAAAATATAACACACGTTATGAATGAACTAAAGAGTAAGTTTGGTAGTACTGAAGTCATCAGGCTCTAGTCCTGCCTTAGATACGGAGTCAACTAGGCAACCTTGGGACAGTTATGTTTTCTCAGCCCTAGAAAGAAAGTAATGGCAAACACATCTGAACAACCTTGCCTAGAAAATTGCATGGACTTCTCCAAGCAGCCTCTGAGAATCAGGCACGATTGAACAGAAGGAACCCCCCCCCCCCAAAAAAAAAACCTTATATGGATCTCTTAAATTTGTAATAGTTTACTTTTTTTCCTTTTTGCAGATTACCTCCGCAAGGAAAGCAGAGGTTAAGAAAGTTACAACCTTAACCCATAATCAGATATAGTCCTATATTTTATTAGCATATTCTTTTATGAAAGGGGTTTTATAACAAAATACTTACATTCTACAAATAAAATCACATGATAAATAGGTTAACTGTATTTTAATTAAACATTGTATATGATAGCTTGATCCTAATTTCCTGGTACAGTAATGTTATTGGCTGAGAAAAAAGTAGAATAAAGCAGTGATCTTTCTTGGACATTTTTGCAATAAAAAATCGTTTCCTGAACCATAACAAAGAAAAGTGTGCAGGTAGAATGCACAATTTAAAACTGAGGAAGACAGGCGGGGGGGAAGCAATCCCAAATACTGAGTAAACCCAGCTCTATACCCTAAGGGGTGTAATATGACATAACAGCACCAGTATTGACTTTTCATTTGCAGCTTCTTGACAGCTAAAGCTTTTGAGAGGAAGGGATTTCAAAGACAATAAGCAAACTTGGGCAAGAAAAATAAAGTTTGCATTCCTTTTTATTTAGATCTGACACATAAAATGCAAGACAGATAATAATCATTGCTGTTTAAATCTATAAGCAAGGTGATACAACCCCAGGTAGCTTTGATGCTCTCTGATTTTGAAATCAATAAGAATTTCAGTAGCAAATAAATTCTGATGTGTTTGTTTGCTTTCTTTCTAAATACCAGTGCAGTGTAATATTTTTATGTACTCTTTTCCATTCTTTTCTTTACTGTGTAGCTTGCTAAGTTTCAAAGTATTTTAATTTCCATTATACTGAAGTAGTTGAGGTATAAATTATATAGAAGAAAATCCTTCATGGGGGATTTTCTTCTATATAATTTCCTATTTTTGTTCAATGGTATTGTTTACAAATATCATTATTATGTATGATAATCATGCAACCAAGGAGGCATATATCTAAACCAAGAAATAATTATAAGAAAAATTGGCATCTTGTTAATTAAATCAATTTAATATTTATAGAAAACAGCCCCCTAAAATGTCCTGCAATCTGCACAAATTTTACACTCTATGTATTATGTTGACCAGGTTGAACATGTTTGAGTTGAATATTGTTTTCTTCTTAATAAGAGGCAGTTGTGATAAAATTACCTAATGAAATACACTTTTTTTCTATAAGTTATCTAGTCAGTGAATATGTTAATAAAGGCAATTGAACAAAAAGTAATGAGTGGGTCAGACTTAAAAAAAATCATACACCGCTCACTCCTGCTTAAAGAAAAAGAAAAGCTGACAGAGCTTCTCCTCCTTTCACCCCATCATTTTAAGAATTGCTTTGCCAATTCTTCAGAGCAAATAGTAATTTTAGGTGGACCAACATAGAGCTCAGGTTGTGAGCACTCTATGGTAATAATAGAGTAGCTGCCCTCCCTGGAGTCAGTAAGTCCAACAATAGAGCCATTTTTTCCCTCCTGTGAGTGAATCATTGCTGTTAGTCGGAATGACAGTATTGCTTATAGAAACCAAACCCTTCACCCATGCTGACCTTTTCTAGAGAATTTGGGGGCCAAGTAATGTTTAAAACTGTTATAACTAAACACCAGTTTTGTCTGAATGAAGAACAGAAAATTGTTGAAATACACACTCATTTATAACACATTGTAGATTACTTTTTAAAATCCTATCAAGTTTTTCCATGTATGTGGACATGTGTTTGTGCATTAATTCTCTTTCCCCATCCTATTCCACTACATGTTTAAGGTAAATTATTTAAAACAGCCTCCCCCAACTTAATGCTCCAGGCAGAGTCAAACTTCAAGTTTCAAAATGCTCAGCCAGTATTATTGATGGCTCTAGTCTACTGCTTGTGAATTAGTGGAGTTGAAGTTTGACACAACAGGGAGCATCAGGTTAGGAAAAGCTAATCCAAAACCTTTCCAAACAATTTATCCCCACACATTTCTTATCAGATGTTAACACTATATTTTCTTCTACAGATCCAAATGCATTGCAGACAGTTCATCATTGTTATGCATGGAGATGTCTCTATCAGTTTTAACAATGTTATTCATTCATTGATGAGCTGAAATGTGTTCAGACTTTCTCTCCTACAATACTATATGAAAATTCCTCCATCAGAGGGCTGATCAAACAAACGGCATTAAACAAGCAAAACATTAGGCTTTGTAGATTTGTGCTACAAATTACCATTTTGCATGTATACTGGCATTTCGAAAAAGATTAATCTGTCCTTGAAAAGATATTTCCAGGTATAGATGATGAATTAGGGAATTGAGCAGAGTGGCACTGCTATACTGCTACTTGAAGAAAAGTAACTGCACTGATAATAAATTTAAGTAAATAAATACCAACAGCAACAACTAGGCAAAGAAAATGACAGAATAGATTTGAGAAAGGAAAGAAAACAAGACCACGCATGCATTAAAAATTGAAGCTTCTAATTGCAGATACTATTTGTACATATAGAGCAGACATGTCAAACTCACGACGTCATGTGACGTCGTGCAACGTATCAGGACGGTTTTGCCATTGCCGGCAATGGGGTGGGCGTGGCTTCCGGATGACATGTCCGGCCCACGGGCCAGCAGTTTGACACCCCTGATATAGAGGGCACCTTGCTATAGTTCTTGGTTTTTTAAAAATGTTGTACAGTAAAGAAGCATTTAGTCTTTAAAAGCTATAGGTAAAGTTTTACAAATAAAATAATTCAGGGCCTTCAGCAGATATGTGGATCGATTTATATAATTTATAAAAAAATGAGGTATCCAAGAAGCACCAGACTACAATACTAGCAGATTTGTTTATTTTGTTTGTTTTATACTACTTCCTTTTCTGACGCATATATTCACCTTCAATATTCAAACTGCAGTTGTAGTGGATATGCACTTATGGGATATGATGGAAAATTCAGGAATTGAATTGCCATCTTGAGAAATATCAAGGACTTGCAACTAAGTTAGTGTTTATATTATGAAAAAGTCACTTTGTAAAAAATGATCCATATAACAATTGTAATAACAATATATACATGTTTAATTTAGTAGTAAAGATAATTTTTGGAGTCACTGCAGTAAAGTTGTTATTTTTTAAAAAAATCTGTGAACCTTTCCCTACCTTTTTGCTTTTGTACTGCTGATAATTAAGAATATTGTTCTTTAGTTCATGTGTCTATATAAATTCTATAAAGATTTTTAAATGACAATAATTTACTATTATGTTAATGCAAGAGCATTTTGTTAAAGATAACCCAAAATTTAAATACTCAACAAATTTACATGGGCTTTAAAAGATACCTACCAGTTCAGAGGTTTGGGAATCAAAATTGAAGTTGTTATGTGGAACTTCTGCTGCTAATATTATGTAGTTGGTTCTAGCAAATGGTGCACTTATGAAAATTTTATCCTGGAGGAACCCCTTGAAAATATGTTCAGGTGTCAGGGAATCCTTGCATAAAAATTATTACATCTACAGCTCCCACTGCTCAGTACACAAAGTTTTTTTTAAAATGCTTTTTTTTTTAAAAAAAATTACAATCTCTTGCAGAATTCCTAGCAACAATGATAGAACACAAGGGCTCCATAGAGCCCCAGTTCATAAAGACCGATCCACTGATTATATGTTACATATGTGTGAGACTGTCTATCTTTAAAATTCAGCTAAAGCTAGAGATTTGAATATAAGGAGACCTGCTTCTCCTTGTTGCATATAGGTAATTTGATACTTAATGATAAGTAGTAGCCAGAATTGTTGCCTTATTCACATTTTATAGCTGTTTGCAATCCTCCTGCAATCAAATGTGTTACAGTTTCCTCATTTGAAAAGTGACTTTGGGATATGGAATTTTTCTTTTTAAAAATTGACTCTTCTTCATTGTACATATAAAAAGTGTCAGAAACCTGTGCTCTGGGTCATATCTGGCCATTCCCTGTTCACACCACCAAAAGCAAGCAACCAAATTTGAGAGTATTTTTTTTTTAAAAGAGAGGGGGGGGGTTGGTGGGAATGGATCTCTTCCCAGCGATCTCACGCTCCCTTTCCCATCTTTAGTGATTTGCAAAACAGACAGTTTCAGGACATTTTGGGGATTTATGGATCTTAAAAACAGGAGTGTGCTAATTTACCTTTACAAGTCTTTCCTCTTCCTAACCTTAATTCTCCACAAACCACCTGATAATAGACTAAAACATGTAAACTGCATCCATTTTAGTGACATCAACATCATGTCCGGTAGTCTTTGTAAGGTTAGGACAGTAAATTGCATCTATGATTCCCCCAGAGGTCTCCATCTATTATATAAAGAATTCTGTAGATTATAAAATTGTAGATTTTGGAGGGTTTTTTTTTCTCTTCCTGTTTATATTTTAATTTTTATATACTGGTTTTATTTTGTGTTGAATTTTGTGATTACAGTTTGACTACACGTAGTCCTCAACTTATGACCACAATTGAGCCCAAAATGTATGTTGCTAAGTGAGACAGTTGTTAAGTGAGTTTTGCCCCATTTTGTGACCTTTCTTGCCACAGTTGTTAAATAAATCACTGCTATTGTTAAGTTAGTAATATGGTTGTTAAGTGAATCTGACTTCCCCATTGACTTTGCTTGTCAGAAGGTCACAAAAGGTGATCACGTGACCCTGGGACACTGCAACTGTCATAAATATGAGTCAGTTGCCAAGCATCTAAATTTTGATCACATGACCATGGGGAGGTGCAATGGTTATAAGTGTGAAAAATGGTCATAAATCACTTTTCTCAATGCCGTTGTAACTTTGAACCATCACTAAACAAACTATTGTAAGTCAAGGGCTACCTGTATTTGGGGGGGCGCATGGCAGTTACTAGATGTTAAGTGTTATTTATAACATTTGAATTCAGTTTGTAATGCATTGAGCAAGCAGTGCATGATTTCAGAATAGTGTCTGATGGCAAGTAAGGAAAATGCTATTTTTAAAAAGACTTATGGGGATATATTGGTATAGTGAGAGCCAGTTTGGTGTAGGGGTTAAGGCACCAACCTAGAAAGCAGGAGGCTGTGAGATCAAGTTCTGCCTTAGCCATGAAAGCCAGTTGGGGGACCTTGGGTCAGTCAGTCAGTCACTTATCCCAAGTCACTTCACTGGGTTGCTGTTGGGAAAATAGGAGGAGAAAGGTGTGTTGGAATTGCTCACAGCCTTGCGTTATTTGTAAAAATAAATAATAAATAAAAATAGAACTCTGAAAAATAGAGGATATCATAGCCAGTAGTGTATGGAATTTCAGGTTTGCTTATAAGAACATTGATTAATAAACAAGATCAAAGAACAACTCAAACACTAATTGAAGACTTTAAACATGCATATAGTTTTACTGTCCCCAAAACCCTTCCTATTCATATTATACACTCAGAAATGTTTCTCCAGTAAGCAAAGGATGGCACTTTCCAAGTATAAGAGCTCCTTACGAGCACATCATATTATCTGTGTCAGTTTGTTAAGGCTAGGACACAATTATCTCAGTTACACATTAAATGTGAACACTATGAGTTGTACTAAATTATTTTTGCATTTATAACCAGAACTATGATTATATTAGTTATTGCCTTTTTAAAAGGAATTAATAGTATTCCAAAGGATGACATAGCCATATTCATAAGCTAATTCAGTACTTACTATAGCTGCACGTTTTCTTTGTTCATCTCTAGTCATTCCTTTTTTAAGCTTTTCATTGCTGTTAATGCAGTCTTAAGGAAAATAAATAAGAAGAGCTGACATTTCTTAATTATTAAAAATATTTCCTTGGTTTCAACAATATATAGTGATTTTTTTTCTCAATGGCATTGTAAGACATAAGAGAATCTAATAAGGATATTAAGCCCAATCTGTAGGAGAAAGAGAGAGATGCCAAAAAAAGGTGCTGTTTAAAATATTCCTAAGAAATTGGCTCATCAGAATTCATTTTTAAATTTTTTTTTACCAAATCCCATTTATATAATCTTTAACAGTATAGTTGTCCCCTGATTGTGGCTGTCAGTATGGCAAACGTGGCTGAAAAATTGACACCATTGATCCGTAAGGTGTTTGCGCTAGTTTAGGTACTTTTGCTATATTGGCAGTTGTATTATTTATGTTGACTATGAATTTTAAAATCTCAGGTCTGTTCATAAAGTCCATAGAGTTGACAGACAGTTTGTGAGGATGGGTGTGTTTTATGTGTCTTAATCCTTTTGCTTTGGGATTTGAAGATTTTAATAGCTGTGAGAAAATATATAAGCATGGTGAAAATAGGACAGTGGATTAAAAAAAATCCTGTTAGGAAAATGGAGCATAGTTTCTGAACTCAAGAGCCAGTAGTGTTATGTGGAGGTTGGTTGCTACAATAAGGCTTCTTTCATACAGGTGTGTTTATGCCCCAGGCTTGCTGGCCACAGTCCATTACATTTACAGAAGCTGAATTAAACAATAACTATCACATTGCAAAAGGAAGGGGGTGGGTGGGAAAGGTGAGCGTCAAAGGAGATGCCTAAGAGCTTTGTTAGGGCCAAGAAAAACCCTGTTGCAGTTGTCAGAGCTTGTTGATGTTGCAGAGAAGGGCACATTTTTTTTGTACTGGATTTTGTGGTTCTGCCTTAGGAAAGAAAGTAAAATAGAACGGAAGAACAAAGTCCTCCTCTATAAATCAGCAGCTGCTCCTTGCCAGATCAAAGGAGTGACATTTTTGCTCCTGGACTACTTGTCCACTTTAGGTGCTTGACAGACAGCTAACAGCTGGTCTGCTATACAGCATAGGAGAATCAGGCTACATCTTCTTCAGAATAGATGACAGACTAATCAGAGATACCCATAGTATAGGCCATGGACACTTTGATTGGTCCAAATATTATTTAGCAGATTATTTCAAAACATCCTTCTGTATTTGAGAAAGCTAGTTTTAAACATAGTTACGATCAAAGTAATGTATAACCTCATCAAGTAATGTCATAATAATTAGAAAGCAAACTGACAGCTGTGCAAATGAATAGTCATTTCTATTTGTTCATATAAAACAGAATCCTAATGTGATTGGGTGGAAA
Source organism: Azemiops feae (assembly GCA_023970755.1). Lineage (NCBI taxonomy): Eukaryota > Metazoa > Chordata > Lepidosauria > Squamata > Viperidae > Azemiops > Azemiops feae. The sequence goes on along the minus strand of JALGBA010000982.1, from coordinate 289,208 downwards.
GTAAGCTTAGCTGACGGTAGCTAATAAAGTTTATTTCAGTATATATTTTTGATAAACTATTGAAGTCTAATCAAATTCAGTGAGGCTAATTTCCAAAAACTGTGCTTAGAAAGAGAGAAGCTTTATCTCTGTCGGTGACCAGCAAAATGTCATTTAGGTGTAGCCTAAATGCTTCAAAAATCCAGAAATTAACAAACAAAAATAACAGTCTACATTATGCATATAGCAATTACTTAACCACAAGATTTTTAGAAGTTGTATTTAGTGGCTGTATAAACTATATACATACAGACCTGGAATTTTAATATTGGCAATAAAATTTTCAAAGTAATTTGGTTTCTGCAATAAAATAGGTTTGGGATGAGGCAATATACTACACATGTCTATTGGCTTAGCATATTATGTTTAAGATAGGAACAAGTAATGAAGTCTGTTTATATCCTATGTTCCTCTTGTATATCTATAAAAGATCTCTTACATTATATCGAATAACTGCATATGAATAATCTTCTGGCATTAAAGAAACGCAAGAGACATTACTCTGAAAATCATAACCTACTGAAATGTTTTGTCCAATGGCAACAGATGTAATTACATTCACAGAATAGCGATTATTAGCATTCAGAATTACAGGGAAAATTTAAATTTAAAAATGTATGGGTTAAAAACTTTGAAAGCTTATAATACAAATCAGTGTCTGTTATTATTTTTCTGTAGCATCAGTTCTTTATTACAATTTATATTAGGATACTTACTTATTACTTACTTATTTCTGCTTATCTACTCATTGTTATAATTCACAGTAAATTTATAATTATATCCACTATATTTTAAAATGGATAAAATTCAACTTATAGCTATTTAAGGCTCCAGTCCTAAGCTTATTTTTCTGGGAGTAAAAGTAAACTTGAGCAGGATTGCTTTATTATATTTTAAGACAAATAAAATAAGCCATAATAGCAGACAGACGGACAGGACAGGACAGACCAGACCAGACCAGACCAGACCAGACATTAGAATTAATTTTGTTTCACAGAATATTGATTTGAACAACACATATATTGTACTCATAAAAGATCTGGAAAGTCAGGCTGCTATACCAATTTCATGGAATTAAATACTATTGAATGGTGGGTTTAGTTCTAATATGCCCTGGATTGCACTGCACACCAGGAGTAGCTTTGTCTGTCTCCAGTGATTACTGCGATCAGAATACTATGGTTTGGCTCCATCTCATGGCTTCCTAGTATATATATATTGGTAAAGGTCACTAGCAACTTTTTGATCTGATGTTATATGAAGTACTAATACAAGCTATGGTGGGAAAGGCATATGAAATTTAATATAAATACAGTTTGTTGTTGCTTATTTAAATTCAAATGTGCATGTTTAAATACTTAACCTTAAAGTGCATTTTATACCTGTACGAATATTCATTACTGGGTATGCCTTTCAAGTATCTACTGTACTATATATTAGTAGGAATGCAGTCAAATATGACCAACATGCAAATGTTCAAATATTAATGATGCAATCTGAAGTTCAGCCGAAAAACACTGGCTTTCCAATTTCATTTTATTTGCATTTAACCAAAATCAGTTTTTCCATTCACTGATCTGACTTTGTTATATGAAAATAATTAGTTTGTTTTCTTGAGATGTATGTACAAGATTTCAGTACAAATTTTAATTGTTACTAGTTTTTTTAAAACCACTAAAAGCAAAACAGCATCTTACTGTGTGTGAGAGAGAGAAAGAGATTGCCACAAAACTATAATAAATATAATTTTGTGATAATTTCTCTCTCTGTGTTTCTCTCTTTCTCTCTCTCTCTCACACACACACACACACACGCACACACGCACACTCATACACAGAGCAATCCAAAACAAAATATATATAATTTTAAAAAGCTAATAACCACATTCTCAAGCAGAAACAAAATAATCGCAAAACCATAACTAAATCAATAAATAAAAATACTAGAAAAAATATTTACAATGCTTTAGCAAGACTGGCTGCTAGATTGAATAGAATATTCAATTCTGCATTATAAGTGACTATAGCGAACACTGTGGGAGGCACCTGATAGTACCAAAGTTGAACTTACCCATATTATGGCATAGTAATGGCATTTTTAAAGTTGTTTTTTTTGTTGCAGGTAGATATGAATCCAAGATGATCCTAATAAGTACAATCATTTTCACTACTATTTACTCATAAATGACAATACATATTGATAGAAATAAAACTCAACTCCTATGCAATAATAGTGACGTGTAAGAGACCAAGATTTGGCAAAAAAATCTTGTTAAAAGAGAAAAATGTATTATTGAACAGTCAAACCATCTTCAGACCAATTAGAGAAGAGTGCTTTTTTTTGTTAGCTGAGTAGTGACTGCCTCAAAAAATGCATCCTCTATAAAAATTAAAGCTTACTGGCAACATGGAAGGCCAGTGGCGATGCTTTCAACAACAATTTCTATTGTACTCATGAGTAATTGACTACCATGAAGAAGAGGATGTACATAAAATAGCACTCTTCCTGACAATGGCCAGAGGAGATGCCCTTGGTGTGCAGAATACATGTATTCCTGATGAAGAAAGAAATAACTAAATCTGTATTGCAAAAATAATATAAGGTCTATCATGTGTTGCAAAAAAGAAAGTATGAAAGATTTATCATCAGATCAGGCCTACAAAACAAAAATGGGACAGTTAAATTTGTAATAGGTCTGAAACTAGAAAATAAGTCTTATGACTGATATAGTGAGTCTTTCATGAATTATGAAGTTGTTTTCAGAATAAAAAATAAGAGAGTGCAAGACTGTTTACTTAATCAGGTGAATTTGTCCTTAAAGCACTATTGAGACCATTCATTCACAATACTGGTGCTTTATCTTGAACATACCTCACAGGTCCATAGTGCATATCAGAAAGGTCTATGATCCTGAAATTCATACAGCCATCCATTGAGCCATTGCATGTGTCAACAAATTGGAGGCCATTAAAGCAGATGAATTTCTTGAGAAGGCTCATTAAATAATCATATACATAGGAGCATAATCTAGATGCTTTCAGTTTCCCTTGTCTGAAATTTCAGAAGGTAAAAATCTGCTTTTCCGAGATCAATGCATCATCATACTTTATGAATTATTTTAGCTCACTTACATGAAGCCACATAGGGATTGAGAAATTCAAGAGACATGCCAAAGACATCCTGAACTGTTTTACTATGACCAACACCAATTGTCTTAACTCCAACACCGAATAGATTGCTCAATCTATGGGTTGTCAAACATTTTTCTGCTTCCCAGTGAAAGCCTTTAGAGATAAGAAGTTTCCTTTGACTGCATGGGAAAAGGCAGGCAGTGGCTTGGCATTACATGGTAGACTTTGTTGTGATAATAGACCACTTTTAGAATTATCCGGAAGTAGCTCAACTATAGGACTTATTAACACAAATAACTATTTGCTAAATACAACATATCACAAGTTCTGATAATCAATCATAGTCTATAATCTGCAGATGTTGAGTTGGAATAGTAGAATCTAATAATCATCACTCCTGAAAAAGGCTACAGAGTCTGAAGAAGATCATTATTTTCTTCTTATGAACTACACTGTAGATTCTTTGTAATGTGGGAAGTCCCTAGCTGAGAACTCAAAAGATACACACACAAACACAAATCTTGCCAGCCTTGTCTCTTTATCCATTCTCATTAGATGAAAGTGTCAGACTGAATGTCCAAAAAAATTAAGGATTCAAAGTGATGCCACAAAGTTCACAATTTGAAATAGGACCAGTACAGATATTTCAGTATAAATGAAGAGATTTTCTTCTAGCTCCCTCTGAAAACATAAACATGCAACAGTCTAGAATTATCAGCAGAAAGCTAAGAATAATCAGTATCAACTGAAGATGGACAAAATATATAGATGCCACTATATTAGTTCCACAGAGCAGATATATAATCAAAAAGCAAAACAGACTAATTAAACAGTGTTGAATTTTGGAGGTTATATTGTTTTAGAAAGAAAGGGGCTTGTCAGGAAGTTCTTTTTTCTGTCAGATCAGAGTTGAACCTAAGTTATTCTTAATAAATGTAACATTGTCTCTTCGTAAATAGAAAATATACTTTGATCCATGAGAACCTCTAATTTCAGAACATTAGTTTCAGGAAAGTAAAGCCTTATTCTGTTTTATCTTCTGTTCTTTATTCAATATCCTTTTGGTCTCTAGTGCATTTAAATGACAAGCAACTTTTAAACATAGTAGACATATGTTTCAGAATTGGTTGCCCAAGACATCAAAGACAATTTAAAATATATTTTGTTTTCAATATATACTGCTCAAAATGATGTTGCCCAAAACATCAAAGGTAGTTTAAACCTGGTAACATGGATAGTTAATTATGTTTAGTGGAAAGGATGAAATAACAACTAATGTTAATAGATTTTAAATGAGTACTTTATGATCAAGATTTGAGATATTTTAGGCAATAAACAGAATGTTTGCTAGTTGTTAAGGAAACCCAGCTTCCCCCATTCATTTTGCCAGCCAGAAGCCAACTGGAAGGTCGCAAATGGTAATCACATGGTCCTGGGCACTGCAAGCAAGCACCCAATTTTTTATCAGGTGATCATGCAGATGCTGTGAGGATTGTAAGTGTGAGCACCTGTTGTACATTACTTCTTTTTGGTGCCATTGTAACTTCAATTGCTTGTTTAAATAAATGATTGTAAGCCGAGGACTATCTGTACCTCCTGCCTTCTGAAACAAAAGAAAATCGATGTTGTCCTTCTATGTTACATACTTTATATTGTGGAAGACTGCTCCAAATTATCTCATGTCAAGAATAAGTATACTATGTTCTTCAATCTCTCTGTAGTTTGTAGTAGTCTAGTCACTCTCAATGCTTTTTTCAGAATCTTTTTTTAATTTCTGTGAATCATTCTTAAAGGATTACACCCTCTGAAGGGGGAGTATGGCTAAAGCTGAATAAAGCAGAATGATTATTCCTCATGATTTAGAAATTACCCTTTGGTTGATGGAGCCTAGTACTTTAATTTGCTTTTAAAAGAAACATATAATGGACTGGATTCACATTCAGTTTGCAATCCACTATTATTTCAGGACTTTTTCACAAGTACCATTGCCAATCAGGTATCTACTGTCATATACAGGTACTTTTTGACTTTTGTTTCCTAAGCAAAAAATAATTACACTTGGATCGATTAAATTTCATTCTGTTATGTTGGGCTCATTTCTATGCTCTACTAAGATCAATTTAATTATATTTCTTTATTTCTGAGTATTAGTTATACCATCCAATTTTCATTATTTGGAAATTTGATAAGTATTCCTTTTTTTCTTTATCCAAATAATAAATTATGATTTTGAAGACTGAGGGGTCAAGGACCAAGCTTAGTATCATCCCACTTGATATCTCTGTCCAGTTTTATGAGGAAACATTAATGACTTGTAATATAGTGAATATTAACTGTTCTTTAATCAGATATTGATTAATTTTCCCCTTCTTTCTCATTAAAACTTACAGTTTTATATGAACTGTTTGAGATCTCTGGAACTGCAATAAGGCTTTGTTCTAAAAGAGGAAGAATCAAACTAACAATTTAGTATTCTAGATGCTCCTTACTTTGCTCTTAATTGGTTCCAGAAATCTCAAAAAATGTGGATACAAGATACAGTAATTGAAGGAAATAGATTTATATTAATATTCTCAAACATTATCTTAAATTTAGCTTCAGTTTTTTTTCACCACTGCAGAGAGGTCAGGAATCCCAGTGTTGCTGGGTGTTTGGGCCATGTTAAACTAAAAGTGATATTCTTCAGATCATCTGGTCATCTGTGTAGTATCGTGCTGAATTCTACCTTTACTAGACATTTTCTTAAAAATTGACACTTGTGCAAAAACTGCAATAATTTCATGGTGAAGTTGTGATGGTAAATGAAGATGCCCATCATTTCAAAGACCACTGAGACCATGCAGTATATTCCATATGGATTATAGATGTTGAATCACTGCTTATTATCACATGCGAGTTACATTCAGAATTGTTAGTTCATTTATATGAATATCTGCTTTAAATGTGAAGAAAGCCATTTAACAAATTGCAGGTTCTATATGTCAAAACAAGTAGTTTTAGTATTTTCTTCATAATCCCTTCTGAAATTTAAAATGAAGAAAGAAAGGATTTATAAGGAAAGCAAAGAAGGATTATCAGATAGATTTACTTGATCAGGACTCCAGCATATATGTGCATGGTGTGTATCTATAATTGCAGAATTATCAGATCCTATAATCTAACAATTTAATTCATTTCTTTGAAAGATGGTGTATTTCTGTCTCTAAACAAAATGATTAACACACAAACGATTGACACATTTTTTTAAATCATGCTATCATACCCTAAAGGCTAACATATCTTGAACATGTAAGTTAAACCTCATCTTAGTGGGTACCAGGTTTTGGCACCTTTATAAATTTCACTGAAGTATCAATTTTCTTTGTCTTAAACTGCAACTGATCATGCAGTTGCATTCATAAAGGATAATGTTTCTTAAAGCACTCAGAAACTTGGGGTCAATTCATTGCTATCTGCATCAGGATCTGAAACACAGGGCTATCTTCTAATACTGTCATTCAAAAAGACCTTTAACATACCATAACCAGCTAGAGCAGAAGAAAAAAGTATTATGACTGATGTTTTCTAACATGCTCCTTAACACTTCACAGCTTCATAGTCTTCGCCATTTTAGTAGCTGATACATAAATCTCTTACTGTATGTTTAGAAAGAAATATCCCCAGTTCGGCTTGCTATGGAATCATCTCCCATAAAACTGTACTCTCCCTTTCAGATGACTTTCACCCTGCTCCTCAGTCGGGGTGGGGGGGAGTGGAGAGAATGGCTTGCCCAAATCTAAGAACCACTGACCTAGGGCTTCTACTGTTTCCTCACAAAATATCTGTTGAATCAATTAACAGCTCACACAGAAATACATCTTGTGCTAGACTTCTAAACTTATAGACAAATCACTTGATACATTCTAAGGTATATGCAGATCTTATGTGTGTTAGGTACACATGCATTAACTAGATTCAGAAGCTTTATCTTAATTTTCATTTCACCATAACCTGTTGCATTTGCTAATTTTAAAGTGAGAATAGGCTTATTAATTGTAAATGATCATAAAAGCCTGTTCTGCATCTCTTTGGTGAAAGGATTATGAATTGCCTGAGTGTTCTGTATTGTGTAAATGCTCTTTTTTTGAAGGAGGGAGAAGAAGCTTGGGAGGTTGCCTTCTTTTTAAATTAATGTATACACTCTGACCAGTTTCTAAAGATATGACCTCTGTGTGACCTCCTTTAACCTTCCCCTTAATTATTTGTTTGAAGACAGAGTAGTGTTCTCCTACTGAGAATGAAGAACCATAATGCATTGCAGTTTTGTGAGTAAGAGAGTTGCAAGGAAGTGGAATGGGACATAAACAAGAGGACCACCAGATGTAAATAATAGAAAGTGGTTGGAAGTGAAATAAAAACTGAAAAAAACAATTTAATTTACCTTATGAATTGCGTTATGAATGAAAGTTGAAAAAGCAAAGGTCGGCAAGGCTCAAAGTAGAGGAGAATCTGTTGTGTGTTACCAGTCCCAGTACAGTATGTGCTTCTTTAGTTCTGTAAACCTTGCCATCTGCATACATCATTAAAAGCTCATTGAAAAGAAAACAGTCTTATCAGGCTTTTCTGCTAATCTCTTTTGGCATTAAGTTCAGCTGATAAAAGGCATGCTGGATGCAGAAGCTCAGTCAATTTCAGTTTGGTCAGTGTGGCAACTTATTGGAAAGGAGCTAAGGAAAATGCTATCAAAGTTTTTTTGTCTTGAAGGAATATAGAAACATGGAAGTCAGAATATTTTGTTTAACTAGAGTGGCAGAAATTATTCTCTATAAAAATGAACTATAAAAGCAGTAATTTATTCACTGAAAATTGCTTTTGACTAATTGTAAATATTTTTCCCCACACTTGAGGTAGAGGATGTTTGCCTTTTCCATATCATGTCCCAGCTGGGATATACAAACACATACAAGAGGTAGAGTTGTCTGGAAGTTGAGTCATGACAACTGGACTCCACTGCTTATCGGAGTAGCTTCTTCAGCCTTGGATAAGCAGCAAAATGTTTTGAACCAAAAAGAAAGAAGTCCAGTTGCCATGACTCAACTTCCAGACCACTCTACCTGATGACTGAGAATCTTCATCGACCAAGAGGTAGAGTTGTATGCACTGCCCTGACTCAGTTTTTCTGTTCATGTTCCTTCTAGATTGAACAACAAGGCTGAAGGGGAATTCTGCTTCCATAAACTTGAATATGGGTATAACTCTTAATTGTGATTGGAAATCTTGAGGCATACCCAGACTTAAAGCTGCTCCTGTCCTGTGCTCCTTCCAGCTTGTCTATAAACCATCTTAAGAAAATCCTGTCCTGACTGAGACACTTTGGCAACAACTTCCAAGGTATTCAGTCCAGACAGCAGGCTGCCACATCCTTCAATGGATAGTTCTCCTTTCTATTCTAGGAAAGCAATTGCCCTCATTTTCCTTTCCATGTGTGGAGACAGACAGACAGACAGATTCTTCTACATGCATGTTTGTGTATCTACATATATAATATGTAGATATACACATATATACCTATCAAAGTTAAATAGAATCTATACATACAAAGATAAAATACCCAATAACAAAAAAAATATTATTGCCCTTTTCTTTTCTATTATCTTTTAGGGCAACTGTATACCAGTGGTGCTATAATAACATAATGGGTAAAACCTTTGCCCAGCAAATAAAAGTTTTTTGGTTCACAATCACACTCAAGCAGAAACTTGTGGAATTTGCCTTTTATTTCTTCCCTGAGTTTATATTGTTACCTATGCTTTTTTAAAAAAAATAAGTTCAGCAGTGTATCATTTCAAAATCATTTTAATAATTCAAGATAGAAAATTATCACCCTCAATTCCTAAAGAGCCCAAATAATCTAGGAGCTATTTGGGAGTGGGGTGAAGCCCTTTTACTTCAGTTAACTAGAAAATTGATGAAAACACGCACCGCTAGATTTTTAAAAGAAAAAAAAAAACAGAGGACAAATAGGAATCTTGGAGAGCAATAACATTAAAAAAATAAGCTGGATTTCAAACTAGCCACCTTCTACTTAGAAGACAAATGTAATAGCCATTGTACTATTACAGCAATTTTAAAGGTAGATCTGAAAAATATTGGAGACTATAGTAAGCACTGGCTAATTTGAAGAGCATCCCTGCCTCAGTGAAGTAGCTAATGAATTCCAGGTGCTAGCTTGTAAGAAATTGAAGTGCTTTATCCCAAATGGACAGGAACACTCAAGGTGATATAGCATGAAAAAGTGTACTTCAGAAGTGGAGCAGAAAAATGTGCCCTGAGGTCCCTTTGATGATGAGTGTGGAATTAATAGAGGGCAGCATCCCTCTAGAAATGTTTGCTGACCCATTCTGACAACAGGGCAGCCATGCAGTTAGATAAATCCTTGCTTTATCGATGTTCCTAATTATCTAATAGTTCTGTTTTCATTCAAGCAAGGTAGAAGCCCTCTTCAAGCCTTGCTGCAGAAAGTGTGGAATTGAAGCAGACCTGGTTCACTTGGAGACCTTGAGAGTAGGGCCAATGAAGGCCCTTTAACATTTTATATTAATATATTTTGGTATATAATAAATGATCATATTTGTGTGCGTGTGTATTGATATTAATATTTAATATATGCTACATATATTGCAGGAAAGTGGATTTGAAATTGTGGAAGAAATGTGGTATTTGCAGCCCAAGTGCTTAATGTTAAAGCAGATTGATTTGATAAATGAGTTTATCTGTATTAAATGCTGGCCTTATTTAAAGCTTGTTGAACATTTCTGTAAACTTGTGTGTGGTGTGCACTAATTCTTACTGAAGTTCCGTTAGACAATGGGCATGTTTAGTATTCACAAGTGGGTTACACAGACCCTAAAGTTCATGCTTATTTGCATTTCTAATACTGGATGAAGCTTAAAATACTAATGCTAGTCCTTCCATTACACAGAGTGAGGTGAATGCCTCAGTCAGCTGATTTTCAGTATCTTGAAGATTAGGATTTTACTGCCAGAGGATACAGGGCTATATGAAACAATCCTAAGGTCTTGGATGCAGCTTTTTCTAAGATATCACATATTTATAACTGTTAATGTAACATAGTAGGGAGGAATTATATGGTATAATCATATTAATTATGTTCAGTGTTATTTAAGAAAAAATATTTTGGGGCTTAGATTTATCATCATCTTTTTACCTTGTCCAATGCTATGGATGCTTTATTTTTTTTGGTCCTTTTGAGTCAGTGTCAACTAGTCCCTGCAATTTTCTTGTTTGCCATTATATTTTTCCTAGGAGTAAGAGAGAGTAACTGGCCCAAGGTTGTTTATTTTTTTGTCTTTGTACCTAAGGTGAGACTAGAACTCACAGTCTCCCAGTTTCTAGCCTGGTGTTTTAACCACTGCACCAAATTGGCTGTCAGGCATATGGGTTAAAACTCTTGTCTCAATTTTGTATTTGTAAAATGATGACATTGGAAAATACAATGTACTAGGCATACTGCATATCCTCCAGAGTGGCATCTGTCGTGGTATATAAGATGTAGCTGCCAGATCAGGGCTGCCAAACTCTAGAGATGCCATCTGGTGGTCATCCTGAGTTTTGAAGTCCAGATCTGGTAGGCCTATCCAACAAACTACCGAAGGAGCACATCTTAAACCAAATAAATGTACAAATGGATACTGGATAAAGAAGCTAGGAAATTATCATTTCTTTAGTTATTTAGTTTTTATATACTTATAGAATGTATTTTTATAAGTGTCAAAATAAACTGGCAGTACTGGGGCCTGTGTTCACTGTCTTGAGGAAATCCGAGGGCAGCCTTGTTGAACATCACTATTAAGGTGCTGTAAAAGGCAAAGAATATGCATCAAAATAAAATAAAGTAAAATATACATACCTTGTAAATGATGGCATGAAGTAACCTACTCAATTAATTTTTGGAAGTGAAGAATCATTGTCTCAGGGTTAACCTGAACCAAGATTAACTGATGTGGGTTGTTACGCATTAACTTAATGGGGAAATATGCAAGCATTTATTTTTGAATTATCCACAAAATTAAATCCAGACTTCCCTTCCTAAATAATGGGTTTGCCTGATGTTCGGATGACTTCAGTGCTGCTTTAGTTATGGTACCTGATTGGAGAAGAAGTTATTTCAGGACTAATATTAAACACATGTACCTGCAACTCCCTCTTTCTGTCAAGTTGAAAGGTGCCCGAGTTTATGGTTGGAAGGTGCCCTGTGCTCTCTGCCCCGGGTGCCCCACTCTTGCTGGAAAGGTTGCCCCCAGCTGGCACTGACCTCCAAATGACCCTTGGCTTTACTGGCTGAAACTGCAGGAGTGGCAGAAGAGACGGGATTCTGCCTGCTCTTACTGCTGCTACACTGGTGATAAAACTTCAGACAGCCTAATTGATGGCTTTGCTGACCTAACAATACCTTGTGAAAGCACAGAATAGCAAAGTCTGGTCCTCATTTATGGACAGCTGCAATGGTGGCTGAATTGCTAGGGCTGAAAAATAAATATGTCTTCTGCAGTCTTAGCCAGATTTCTGGCTGATTGAATAATTTTGCATTTAGAAATAGTGGGTGAAGTCAAGTATTCTGTTACACACTTTTTAAAAAAAAAATATATGCTTCAAAATCTCCTGGCAAGTTATATGATAAGTCTTTTCTCAGTTGTTTTTTTTTGTCCCTCTGCACTGCTGTTCTTCAGCTTTTTAAAGGGCTCTAATGATTTATTTTTTAAAAAAAAAATAAACACTCAGCCAACAAATAGATTTCTATGCTTTGTGTTTTGTTTCAGGTTTATTAATGCCAGAAGAAGAATAGTACAGCCTATGATTGACCAGTCAAATCGAGCAGGCAAGTTTCAAATAGTATCTGTATTCAAGTCCCACAGGCACAAATTCTCATCAAGTTATTCTTTGGGAGTCCCTTCACCTGGTAAATAAATGCTTCAATAGGCATTCTGGGAGATTTTTTTTCCTTGTGTCCCCAGAATTCTGCTATAGGAAGCAACTTCGCTAATTGGTGCTAATTGGAGATTTCCCACCCTGACTCTACTGAAACGGCTTTTTATTTTCTCTCTGAATCAGTAATTGGGTACAAGTACTAGTGCCACAAGCAGTTTGTTTGACTGGGAGCACTTGAATTGCTCACTGCTTTTTTACATCCAATCAGCAGGACAATCTCATTTTCTTGCTACCCATAACTCCTCAGTGCATGCATCGCTTTCCTTGCTGTAAGGCTAGCTGTAAAACTCATTGTATCCATTCATTTGCTTTGACTATTCACAATATGCTACTAATTAATACCAGGCATGCTACAATAGTGGCAAAAATAAATTTTATTTCCTTTGGTTACCAGTGCATCAAATATTTTACCAAGAAAATTTTGGCAGCATATTCTCGCACAGCAATGATTATATAAGTTTAAAACTATAAGGATCTTTCACTTTCAGAGAGTTGTCATTTCTACAATTAAGTTATTGGATAAAACAGTTCTCCATGTGGTAATAACCAGGCTGTAACTTGATGGGATTTGCCTGCTGCTTTTCTTTAAAGGTCTAGAGAGATTATTAATCCTATGGGAAAAATCTTTATGAGTAGCACTAGCAGTTAATTTCTTTTCCATAACTAGGTGGCAGAATAAAAATCAAAGTAATTAACTCTGATTTTAAGAAAGCAAAAAAAAAGCATCTTCAGTATATTTTTGTGTGTGCAAAAGATACAGAGAATAATATAAGTATCAAACTTACAAACATTAAAAATATAATAACTTGAAATTACTGTACAAACAACCACAGTGAGATACAAATCAAACTGCAAATCCCAAAAAGAAGCAGTATAAAATATTGTCTTAAAGGTAAGAAAATTATTTCAAATTTCTAGATGTTGTGCTATTGTTGTTGTTGTTATCCAACACAATATGCACACTTAATTCTAATCATACAGTTAGTGCAGAATAGTGCAAGTGTTGTTTTTGAACATGATAGGTAGTATGTTATATATAGTGTTTCAGTACTGAGACTGGAACAATTGCTGATTGTTTGGTATGTCTTTTCTTCTTTTTCCTCTGTGTCCACGTTTGACTACAATCAGGTTTTCTTCTTGATCCTTCAGTGAGCCAAGGAGCAGCATATAGTCCAGAAGGTCAACCCATGGGAAGCTTTGTATTGGATGGTCAGCAACATATGGGAATCCGGCCTGCAGGTAGGACTCCACGCTCTTTCCTGGATCTCTAGCATCAGCAGGGTCACTTCACTTCCTTTAGGACCTTGACAACATTAATAACATACATTGTGCCTCTTCCATATGCTTTTCAACTCTTCCTACTGCTTGTCTGCCTTGTCTATCATTTTGTTTGTGCTTTTTTTTAAAAAAAAAATGAATGCATTTGACCACAAGCAATTTTGTTCCATTTTTAACCCTATTGATTGATGGTTGGCCTACTTATTTACTTATCTACCAGAATTTTAAAATTGCTTACAATTTGATTTTGCTGATTCCTTGACATATTATTGGATTTTATCTCCTTTCTAGGACCTATGAGTGGAATGGGTATGAATATGGGCATGGATGGGCAATGGCACTACATGTAACCTTCACCTTGTAAACCAATCACAAAGCAAGGGGAAAGTAAGTATAGCTGGGTATTTTATCTTAACTATTCTATTTTTCCTTTATTTTTTGTTGCCCCTCCCCATAACTGTATGCCTTTCAAAATAAAGGCCTGAAGACAATCTTCTATTGCTTTTGACATTGATATGACAATTGTACATTGACTTTACAAAAAGCTATTTGATAACCCAACCCATATCTTAAACAATCAAGATTATTTGTTTATTTATTTTGGCATTTGCATGCCCAAGCTCAGACATCATATAAATAATGAACATTTAAAAATGAAAAAAAAAAATCTTGGGGGCAACAGTTGACTGAGTGAAATTAAGCAGGCTTCAGTGGAGCGATAAAAAAAGGAAAAGTGGAACTGTCCTTTGAGTGACATAAATCTGTCAAGATA